>APFE031683286.1:100398-144984 GCA_000404065.3 Pinus taeda
TAAAAGTAACATAATAACGAGAGCCACCAAGAGATGATACCTGAGCAGGCCCCCATACATCTGTATGCACAAGCTCTAATTTTTCATTCTTCTTTTCTTTCCCAACTCTAAGAAATCTGAGTCTCTTATGTTTTCCATAAATGCAATTCTCACAGAAGTCCAAATAAACATTCTTCACATCGGCAACAAATTCCTTGACTGAAGAATCTTCATCCCTTTTTCACTCATGTGTCCAAGCCTATGATGCCATAATGTTGCATCTGCTCCTTTAGAAGTTAAACCATTAACATAGTTAGAAATACCATTGCATAAATACAATGTACCAATCTTTTTACCTTTTGCTATTACCAGGGCTCCTTTGGTGATCTTCCAAGCTTTATCTGTGAAAGTTGTCACACAACCTTCACCGCCTAATTGCCCTGTTGAAATCATATTTTTCTTTAGATCTGGAACATGCCTTACCTCCTTTAGTAGCCATTAGTTTCCATTCTACGATTTTACAAGAACCTTACCCATTCCAACAATTTTACAAGGTTTATCATCACCTAAACGAACTTGTCCAAAATCTCCTTGAACATAGTCATGAAATTATTTCTTATTAGGTGTGGTATGGAACGAGGCCTCTGAATCTACCACCCAGGAATCAGTAATATTTTCAATAGAAAGAATCAAAGCATCTTGTAACACCTCACCTGTCACATTTTCTTCATGATTGTTTTCTTACTATGCATCTCCTCCTTTTCCTTTCAGAGATCTACAACCTTTATTTAGGTGTCCTTTATTTATGCATTTCTAGCACACTATACCCGATCTGGACTTGGATCTGCCTTTCCTTGATTTACTGCGATATCCTAAACTCTTTCCTCTTTCCTTTTTTCTTCCCCTAGACTCTACACTTAAAGCATTACCCAATGTATCATCGGAGCTTTTCCGTCACATTTCCTCACTAAGGATAGCACCGACAACATCATCAAACTTTAAAGTACTAGATCCAGAAATAGAGTTACTAATGGCCATTGCTAAACCATTCCAACTTTCTGGCAATGAGCACAAGAGTAACAGAGCTCTAACTTCATCATCAAATTTTATCCCTATAGAACATAACTAACTTGTAATAGTATTAAAATCATTTAAATGGTTTGCAACAGATCCACCTTCCGACATCTTCATATTAAATAACCATTTCATAAGAAATACCTTGTTTGAGGCTGAGGGTTTTTCATATAGTTTCTCCAATGCCTTAATCAAACCCTCTGCCGTTGGTTCCTTCAAAATGTTGAATGCGACCAATGCTGCGAGGCATAATTGTACTGTTACGAGTGCCTTTCTATTGAGAAGGTTCCATTCTTCATCTGTCTTACCCATCGGAATCTTTGTTTTTCCTCCCAGTGGTAGGTACAAATCTTTCTGATATAGATAATATTCCATCTGCATCTTCCACAGCGAGAAGTTTTGGCTGTTAAATTTCTCGACCCTAAACTTACCATCTTCCACCATTTCTCCCACTTGAACCAGGAACCCTTCTTTCCTGTGATTTTATCAGCCAAATAGACCTTCGGTTTTGATACTAGTTGTTAGAAAATTATATATTACGGAGCAATGGAACACATAAAATATTGCAAAAATATAAACACAGAAAACACATAAAACAAGAGAGGCACAAATATACGTGGTTCACCCAGTTTGGGCTACGTCCAACCTGAACAGCCAGTCATTTCTTTCTATTATCTAGCAAAATGAAGAGACACAACCTACAGCAGGCCCGCTGTAATATCCTCTATTTTCTCTCATAGTCTCATCTCTCTATTTCTCGCTTAGAGAATACACATCTATTACACAGCCTCAAATAGAATGCCCTCATACAAAGAGATGGGTTTCCTTCTAAGGAAAAAACCCTAAACTAAACATAAGTTCTACCATCAGATCATCCACCTAATGAATGGCCCAGATTGACTAGAAATTAATATACTTTTACAAGGCAATTTTACATCTGTTTTTAGCTTTGGGGGCGCTGCCCCCAAAACCCCCGCCGAGGGACCGCTAGCCCCCAAACCCCCTAACTGGGGGGGATCAGCCCCCCTAAACTCCCATGAGGGGGACAAGTCCCCCCTACACCCCCCTACGTGGAGGGGTGTATAAACTTCCTGTGGTATATATCTAGATAAAACAAAGACCTCTGAACAATCATGCTCCACACTCAACACCTAAGAGGTTGCAGTATTTTTTGGTTTGTAGAACCCACTTCCATAACTAGAATTTGGATGTTGGGTCATGTCATAGTAACTCTCAACTCATGTTTACTATGGAGAGCTAGTAAAAGTGGGTAAATGTGGGGTGGGGTGTTTACATAATGGTATTAGAACAAGGTTGTAGCACTAGACCTCAAGGTAAAAACAAATAATTATGCATGTTTATGTGTTATCGTGCATGCATGCTAGTCAATTTATTGTCGTTGCAGTCATACACATGTTAGTTATTCATGCATGATGGTTAATTTATGTTATATGCATTGTGGTCATATGTATACTATTGATTTTATTGTTGTTTTGGTTACGTGCATGATAGATGCTAGTTAATTAGTGTGGTCATATGCACGTGCATCCTTTTCCATGTATGATAGTTAATTTGTTTTTATATGCAGTATGGTCACATGCATGCTGAGAATTGTCATTATAGTTTCTTGCATGATAGTTAAATTCTTGATATTATTAGGTATCTTACTAATCTGGACTGACTTGTGCAAATGTAATAGCCTCCCCTGAGATACATTAAAGTATGATTTTGATTATGTCTTCTATTTGGTTAATTTAACATTGAATTGCTTGCACATGAAATATAAGGTTGAGAGATGAAAATAAAGATAGTTGAGTATAATTAATATGACTCCCCATATAGGTCGAAAGAGACCATGGTGGGATGGGAGAGATCAATTGAGTAGCAGTAAGAGGGAGACTCTCCTGATCTAGTAGATACATTGAGAAGCTTGAAGGCTGCGATTATAAGTTGAAAAAAAAAAATAGCAATTTGATTGAACATGGGAAAGGCTTGTGAAAGGTCAAGATAACAAAGTTGAGGTTAATCTAGTCATTCTCCAGAATCTTTCAAATTTGCAGAAGCAAGGATAGTTGGGAACCAATCATGAGGACTAGCAAGAAGAAAATACTAATGGTGAAAATGGAAGCAAGTCTTAGAAAAGGTACACGATGGATAGTTATGATATATTAAAGAGGGGTAGACTCTTGGATACACTTGAGAGGAGGGATATGACTCATGGATTTTATTCTATTTCTTCTTCTAGGATACATCATCGTCATCACCGTGAGCATCCTTAAGAGTTTGTAATTTTCAGAGTAATTCAATAAACACAAGCCTCGTACTTTTGATGGTGGCTTTACTGATTCAGTAGATGTAGAAGCATGGTTGCATGGGATGAGTTTGAAAGAATATTTAGGAAGAAGTGTCTGTCGGAGAGATATCATGATGGAAAGGGAAATGAATTCTATGAGATCAAGATGAGAAAGAAAGGATTCAAAGGTTCATTAGTGGGTTTCCAGTAACATTCTAAGGCCTGATTGAGTATGATGAGCCTCAACCATTGGAAGAAGCCATCAAAAAGTTGAAGTATTGTTATGAACAATAAAAGCACAAGCCTAAGTTCAAGCATGAATAGAAACGTAATGAGAGACTAAAGGAAAATGGTTCGAGAAGCAAGGAATATCTATGGATTCAGGTGACAAGGAAAATGTGGCACCTCATATGAAGTTCAACGCAACTGAGAGAGGACATGGATCTCAACCCGAGGATCAATAGAACAAAGGTGATGGCAGGAAACCTTTGAGGTGTTAGACTTGTGGTGGCAGAGCGTCAATGCATCTTGCCATCGAATAAGCTCATGTCTATGGTCGAGAAACCGAGCAAGTTAAAGTGCATGGAATAACTTTGGGACCGAGGAAGCTACATGGAAGATGGTTTATCATATGCAAACATAATTATAGTTGATTTCCAATTATAGCTAGATTCGTTAAGGGAATTGAAATTCATCGAGAGATGATATGTGCATGTGTTCACTTGTAGGAAAACATGTCGGGTACAACAGGGAAAAGTAATTGTTATATTGTTATATTTATTAATGCATTGATAGTTGTATATTTATGGAAGTATGATGTAAGGAATTCCATGGAAAAAGAGACTTCCATAGATATTGAAAGGTTTGGGTTGAGATTTCACTCATGAACCCTTGGAAGCAATAGGAAACCATGGGGGTTGATTCATGGTGTCTATTGAAAGTTTTTTTCTTTCGGTGTTTATTGATTTGTTTGTGCTTCATTTTTGTTTTTGGTTATGATTGATGCATGGCCATGCCACTTTGTTTGTGGTGTTGTAATGTTGTTTGGTTTTCCTTGTTTTCTTTATCTTTCCTTCATGTTCTTTCATTCCATTTTTTGAGGGCCTTGGGAATTAGTTAGGGAAAGAGGAGATTTAATGGAGCTCGGGGAGAGCTCAGTGAAACACAACAGGTAATATAAGATCTAGATGAAGCCCAGTGCATGAATAAAGGGTAGCTAAAAGCAGGAATTTGAGAGCTAGTTGGGCTAGTTGGGTTAATTGGGGTAAATGGATAGTGGTAGGACAATCATGAGAACACTAGTAATTCTATTGTGATTTTTAAGAAACCAAATCACAAAAATATAGAAAAGATAGATCAACAACTTAAAAATCAGCCTCTTCGAGGGGGAAACCTCCTCTACATTACAGAAATAAACAATTCTTGGATGATACAAATAACAAAACCTCCTTTCTATATATAAGATTCTAAGGGGTCACAATATAATAAAAGTTGACAAAACAATAATAATATAAGGGAACAACAATAACAACAGTGGGATTTTATGGGGCAAAATAATAATAATATGGGAACAATGGGGGCAAAACAATAACAATAAGGAATACAATGACAATAGTAATAGGGGAATCACTAGTATTATAGGGACCTAACATGCCCCTATCCTTCAAAAAAGTGTTGTCCTCAATGCTTGAGTAGTTATGGATGCTTCTATATAAAATTCTCTTCCTCCCATGTGGAATCTTCAACGGGTAAGTTCTTCCACTTGATGAGATACTCTAAAATTGATCGATTTCGTAGCCGTCGAGTTCTTCTTTCCATGATTACTTTAGGTTCCAATATGATTTTTCCTTCCTCGTAAATTTCTAGCAATATTGTTTGAACTGGGATCTTTTCACGTATAACCTTCTTTAAGCATGAAACATGGAAAACTGGGTGCACTCGGGAAGCTGTAGGAAGCTCCAACTTATATGCCATAGTACCAATCTTTTGCAACACATTATACAAACCATAATAATTTGGTGATACTTTATTATCCTTCTTAGCTTTCTTGGGGAACATTTGATTATATGGTTGTAGTCGTAGAAATACCCAGTCACCTAAATCAAAACTTCTTTTTCTACGATGTTGATCTACTTGTTGTTTCATTCTATTCTATGCCAAAGTGAGGTTATCCTTTAAGAGTTGGAGAACTTGTTGTTGATGCTCAATGTGATATTCCACTGCTTGAACATTAGAATTTTCTCTTAAATATGATGTGATGGATGATATTCATAAAGTGCCATACATGGGGTCATTTTTATTGCAGTATGGAAGGAAGCTTTATACCACCATTCAGCCAGAGGCAACCATTTCACTCATTGTGTCGTTTATCAGATACAAAGCAAAGAAGATATCCTTCCAAACCTTTTTTTACTATCTCAGTTTTCCCATCAGATTGAGGATGATAATATGAGCTTGAGCTAATTGAGTACCAAGACAAGAAAATAATTTTGTCCAAAAATTTCTAGTGAAAATGGGATCTTTGTCGCTTACAATAATCTTTGGGTTTCCATGTAGATTTCGAATTGTTTCCATAAATGCAATAGAAACTATATTGGCTTTAAATGGATGAGATAATGCACAAAAATGTGCATTCTTGGTAAGTTTGTCAACTACCACCATGATGACACTCTTTCCTTCGAACTTGGGTAAACCTGTGATTAAATCCATTAAAAACTCCCCCAAACATTGACTTGGAATGGATAAATATTGTAATAGACCCGTGGTCTTAATTGTTTCAACTTTATTTTCTTGGGAAACCAAACATTTCTGCCAAAATCTTTTGAATATCATACTTAAGGTCATCCCAAAAAAATTCCTTTTTAACCCTATGGTGAGTTTTTAAAAATCCTGAGTTCCCTCCTAAGGGAGAGGTGTGTAATTCCATAATAATATTTTGTTTGAGTTGAGAATTCTTAAATAGGTATAAGCGATCTCTGTACCATAACAAATCATTTTTCTAGCTAAATGTATTAGATGAATGAGTGCCCACACTTCTTCTTCATTCTTCCATTCATCCCTTTCTTCATTTATCCAATCTAGTTGGATAGTAGAAATGGTGCAAAAACAATGCTTCCACATTCTCATCCTTGCTTGATAGTGCATCTAACATAACATTTTGCTTCCCTTTTTTGTAGATGATTTCAAAGTCATAACCCATCATCTTTGTGACCCATTTTTTCTGCTCTTTTGAAGATAATATTTGTTCTAAAAAGTGTTTAAGGCTATCATGATCTGTTTTTACCTTGAAGTGTCTTCCCATTAGGTAGGGTCACCATTTCTTAAGTGCATGTAGTATTGCCAACATTTCCTTCTCAGAAATAGCTTTGTGTAAATACTTTGCTTTGATTGGATGACTTTTGAAAGCAACAGGTCTTTATTCTTGCATTAAAATAGCACCAATTCCATTTCCTAAGGCATGACATTCCACAAAAAAGGTTTTTATGAAGTCCGACGTAGCTAAGACCAATGCTTGGCACATTGCCTCTTTAAAATGTTGAAAGGCCTTTGTTGTTTCTAGAGTCTATGAAAATGCATCTTTCTTCAATAATGTTGTTAGAGGTGATGTTATTCTCGCATAATTCTTAACAAACTTGTGATAATACCCTGTCAACCAAACAAATCCTCATAGATGCTTTATGGATGTGGGTATTTTCCATTCCTTAATGGATTTAATTTTGCTAGGGTCTAACTTAACACCTTCATGAGATACAATATGACCCAGATATTCCACCTCTTGTACTCCAAAGAAACATTTGGAGCTTTTTGCATATAATTGTTTCTCCTCCAATAGTTTTAGCACCCTGTCAACATGCTAGACATGATCCTTCCAAGACTTGTTATAGATTAGTATATCATGAGAAAACATTAACAAAAATTTTCTAAGGGTTTAAAAATGGAATTCATCAAACCTTGAAATGTAGGAGGTGAATTGTTAAGGCCAAAAGGCATGACCAAAAATTCATAATCACCCTCATGAGTTCTAAATGTTGTTTTCGGAATGTCTTTAGTCTTCATTATGATGTGATGATATCTTCAACAAAGATCCAACTTGGCGAAGTAAATTGATCCATGCAATTCATCCAATAATTCATTAATTACAGGAATGGGAAATTTATCTTTAATAGTGAGCTTGTTGAGCTCCATATAATCCAGGCACATGTGCCATGATTCTTCCTTATTGTGCACCAATACTACTGGAGTAGAGAAATAACTTTGACTAGGTTGAATTATACTAGCCTCTAGCATTTCTGCAACCATACATTTGATTTCAACATTTTGGGCATAGGGATATCTGTAAGGCCTGTTCTTTGGAGGAAAACTTCCTGGAATCAAATGAATAACATGATCATGATCACGAATAGGTGGGAGGCCTTTGGGAGTCTCAAATACCTTGGATTGATTGTCCAATATTTTTTTTGAGATCTAGAGAAAAGAAATGATTTCGATGTGGGAACCTAGTGAACATAATTGTTCAATTATGCCTCATTTTTCTTTTTTTGATTTTTGTTTCATTCCGTTAGAGCTTATTATCTTTCCCGGTTTCCCTGCGATACCCCTTAATTCAACTTCCTTTCCTCTTGGAAATAAATAAATAAAAAATAAAAATTAAAAATAAATAAATAAATAAAATTTCTTGAAAATTAAAAGTTATCATACCCAAATATTGTATCCATTGAACTCCTAGTACAACATCAACACCACCCATTTGAATGGAAAGCATTGGGATATTAAATACATATTCTCCCATGGATATCTTGATATTATGGCACTTTTCAGAGAAATTTACGGTTCCTCCACTTGCAACCATTACTTGACACTTTGGTGCTGGATATAGGAAGCAATTCAATTCCTTGGCTATCTTACAATGAATAAAGCTATGGGTATTGTCTGAATCAATCAACACTATTACCTTTTTCTTCTTGATATGTCCCTTTATCTAGATAGTTTGTGGAGTGGTAATTCTGGCCAATGCATTATAAGATATGGTTGGATTCATTTCTCTAGGGTTTTTTTTCCTGGTGTATGTCCTCTTCTTTTGATGTTTCTTATTCCTTTTCTTCTTCCTCTTCAAAATCTATGTAAAATAATTTCTTCTCAACACACTTATGACCTTTAGTGTATTTGCTATCACAACTGTAACAAAGCCCCTTTTTTCTTTTTCCTTCCAATTGTTGTGGTGTCAACCTTGTAGGTTGTAGAAGGATAGGGGCAACAACACTTCCATCTTTATAGTTGTAAGTTCCAGGCTTCCTTGTTGCAAAAATTTTACTTTCCATTTTTCTTGCCAACCTGGATGCCTTCTCCAATGAATCAAGTTCCCAAAGGTGAACCTCATGTTGGATGTTATCCTTTAAAGTCCCTATAAGCACATCAATCCTATGCTCCTCTGGAATATATTTTACCCTTATATTCAATTTTTGGAAGTCCTCAATGTGCTCCATCATTGAACCATTTTTTTTGAGATTTGCCAATTGGTTAAAAAAATTGTTTCTTTTTGTATCCTCATAATGTGCTATCATTTCTTCTGTAAAAGTTGTGCAAGTGAAAATTTGTTTACAAGAGAAAAGTGATCAATACCATACAAACTGAGTTGGTTCCAAATATAAAGTTGCAATGCGTACCTTCTGTGTGTTTTTCACATTATGGAGATCATATTATTGCTCCATCTATAGTATCCATGTTACAAGATCCTTACCATCAAACTTCCTCACATCGATCTTTGGAACCTGGTGGGTCTTAAATCTAACGTTAGAGTCTATGAAATCATGATTAAAATTTCTTTTCTTATCATCGTGAGTTACCTTTACTACCCTTTTTCCATTAGTAAGCATTTCTTATAGAAACTTTGTTAAATCTATATTCAAATCTTCCATGTTTCCTTTCAATTTTTTTTCTATACCATCCATCTTAGCATCCACGCCATTCATATTAGCTTCCATGTCATCCATCTTAGCTTCCATTCCATCCATCTTAACTTCCACGCCATTCATCTTAACTTCCACACCTTTCTTTAAACCATTAATATTAGCTTCTATCACCTTTTGTGAGAGTGAAATTTGTTGCACTTGGTCTCGTAATTTTGATATATCATGTTGCATTTATTCCTCTTCTTCATGAGTTGTGCTAGAGATTTCAAGTTGTTGACTAGGTGTTTCCATTTTATTTCTTTGGGGCATCAATTAATGAAAGTTATGCTTCACTATTCCCTTTGAATCACTTCAAACTAATTTTTCAACCCAAACTTATGCAAAAATTTAAAAAGGCTACACACATTTTTTTCTTTGTAGAAGCTCGATATTGAATCTGTTGTATCTCTGTAATTGCGGATCTCCAAAGTCTAGAATTTCTTCCTATGGTAGCCCTCTACGTCTTGTTTCAAATGCCACCAGTCTTATCGAAATTGGATTCTCCAAGGAGTTATGCCCAATCTCCCAAGAAGACCTGTTTATATACTTTTTCAGTAGAGTGAACTTATATGAAGTTCCACGTGAAACGTTTTTGACCTTCGGATATAAACACAATACATAGAAAACTACAGTCCATCCTCTTTTTGTAAGTTCTAATGAAATTTCAATCTGATGCACATAGAGAAAGTTATGACGCTTTTCCAAGGTCACTTGTTTGGGATGTAATTGGGGAGCCTACAAAAGCCCTGACTTGCATGGATCATATCTCCACAAATATAGTGAGAAATGATTTGAAATTCAAACTCGAGGTTCATCAAGATTTCAGCTCAAAGGGGATTTAATTTCGACTTCTGAAACATCATAGAAAAAAGTTATAGTGAAATTTCCATGATGACCTATTTGGAGTAGCGAAACACTAGAATCCAAATCTATGATACCAAATGCTAAGAAACTAACTCACAAAACGATAGAAAAGATAGATCAATGACTTCAAAATCATCCTCTTCGAGGGGACAACCTCCTTTACATTATACAAATGAACAATTCTTGGATGATATAAATGACAATAACTCCTTTCTATATATAGGAGTATAAGGGGTCAAAATATAATCAAAGTCAACAAAAAAATAATAATATAAGCGCACAAAAATAACAATAGTGGGCTTTTATGGGGCACAAGAATAAAAATATGGGGACAATGGGGTCACAACAATAACAATAAGAGCTATAATGACAATAGTAATGGGGGAATCACTAGTATTATAGGGACCTAATAGTGATCATGATTATGATAATGTTTTGATGTTAAGATTACAACAAACCTCTTTTTATTTTTTTATACAAGGAAAAAACGAAAGGTCCCTATATAATTTTTTCTTGTTTTCCCTAAAAAGAGAAAAAACAAAAAATAATTGAATAACTTAGAGGTTAAATTTCTATTTTCCATCAATAATTTATATTTCAATCTTGACCCTCCGACCTCTTAGCTACAAGGTTGGGAGAACTTCCAATATCTTCAATAATTTTTTTAATCTTGACCACCTGACTCTCCAACCTCTCGAGTATCTAACCATCCAACCTTTTAGTATCACCTGACGCCTATATGGTCAGGGTCGGAGGAAGGTAAAACTAATAGAAAAAAGAAATAACCACCCAAGTTCCAACCTCCAGTCTTCTCAACTACTCGACCGTCTAAATAAAATATTATTTTTATCAATTTGAGTAAATTTTTGTTTTTTATAGATTTCTAATAAATTTATTTGAAACTTGGTTTTCCATTTCTTCATGCTTAAATGATTTTTATTGATCTCGATATTAAAATTTTCCTCCGTTGTCACGATTTGAGAAAAAACAATTAGATTACATAATGGGAAGTTATAATCAAGTGATAAGAACTAATTCATGTGTTCTCCAATTTTTAATCAAATTTTATAACTTCCAAAGTCACATTTAGTTTTCATATTGTTTCAAACTGTTAGGACCATTAAGAGAAATTCGAATTATAAGAAGAAAAGAACCAAATTTCATAGATTTTGTGTAGGTAAATTATATTCGTAAAGGAATTCTCATCCTTATTTCAAACCTTTTACTAGAAATAACTCATATTTTCCTTTTTTTTTTGTTCACAAGCCATAAAATGGGAAAGAAGGGAATATTGTCTGCAATGAGATCAGCGATGGAGCATATAAAAGGAAATCTGAAAGAAGTAGAAAAACCAGAACCAGAAGAATATAGCCTCAACACCCATATCTAGTCTCCGACACCACTTATAAAACTCAAAAAGTAGTTACGATGAAGTGGGAGGATATTTTTTATTTATTTGAGAATAGAGAGTGGTTGAAAATTGCAAGATATTCTTAATCAAAGAATAATCTACTGGAGGGAATTAGGAAAATAGAATTGCATCGGGCAACTACTAGGGCTAAAATCTTCCCTTATTATGATATGATTTCCTGGATTTTCGCACATGTGGATATCCCAACCTACACTGTGTCAGACCAAAATAAGAATGTTATAGCCTTCTAAAAACTATAAGTCATGTTTTCCATTTATAAGCTCATTTCCCCTTAAATCAATCTCAGTATTGAATTCCTCAACAATTTCCGAAACATTATTTTCAAACCATGTGAGGAGAATTATGACAAAGTTATTGAAAGATGGTTGCAAGAAGAAGAAGAAGGGTTTAAGCTTAAAGCTTCCAAAGAATATCCCATTATATTTTTAAGAAACTCGTCATATTTATTATCAAACTGTTAACTTGACTATATGGAGAAAAGGATCTAGAACATTGTAAAATGAAATGGATTCCCATAATCCATAGTATCTTTCATGATGCAAAGCTCCTAAATTGGGATGATATTTTATCACAAAAAATCACAAACACTTTGAAATTATCATTAATATCTCCTCTTGGCTACAAACAAATATTTTGTATATCTGCTTTCCTAATGGATATCATTATTGCCTTAGTCCCATTTTCCCTAATGAACTGGAACTATCTTGCTAATCAACAACTCCCAATTTAGAATTATGCCCCAATCCTTTGGGAAAGCAATTTCAAATTCCATCTTATAATATTTTTCATTATGTTATGATCCCTCTTCATGAAATTCTTTTTGGTAAAGCCCTCTTAGAATCAAGGAAAGTCTCAAAGAAGGCCTAGAATCAATCGGACACTGGTTTTTTAAAGAACTATTTTCTTACATAAGAGTCTATGGAATTGATGTTGGTCCTCACCTTCTAACTAGATACATTCCTAAAAGAATTTCTCTGAAGGAAGTAGAAAATCAAGTTGTTTTTTATGACCAGGCACGAAAATTGAGCAAACCAAAAAATAAAACTGCCTATGTTTCCAATTAAATTTGGAGAGATAAATATCAGAGACCAAGGACATGTATTCAAAGAAGTAGAGAAGATCTAGCATATTTGTTTTTATTCTTTACCTTATTTTTAATATGACCCCATGGAATCATTGGTAATAATTATAAAATAGTAAGCTAATGAAAATATTTACTCATTAGGTTCCTCCTTTTGATGAGGTTTTCACAGCAATTGATGATTTTCAACAAGATTTTGGCAAAGGAAGGCTCTGATATATTGCAATAAGAGCCAAATTACAAGAATTAAGGGAAAATATTTTTGAAGGACTCTTAAGGGAGAAAAGTCTCCATGTCAATATATGTGTAGAAGAACTTAAAAATTTAGAGTTCTTCCAATTTAATTTCAAACAAATTACTTCATATCCTTCCTCTATCTTTCAAGAAGAGAAAGGAATTAAAATTGAAAAAACAATAGATGTTCATGTTACAAGTGAATAAGTAGTCACAAGAGAAGAAATAAAGAAATATTAACATGTCACAAAATATGTTACAACTACAAAAGTTCTTGAGAAAAAGAAATAATACTCAGAAATAGGGAAGTCAGCAGACAAACAAATAGTTCATGATCATGAGATCATTGAGATCTATTATTCTGGAGATAACAAATAGAAGAAATTAGAGAATACATCAAGGTTAGATTTTATTCCATCCTAGACTAGGAAAAGGATTTACAGTCTAAAGTAATTCCAAAAGTTTCTAAGAATGATAGAAGACTCATGCATGCATCCTTAAGCCAAAAATAAACAGAAACCAAGGAAGAAAGATAATGGGCTAAACATTCCCAAGGACAATGTTTAGCAATACGGGAAAAGGGAACAAATTTTATTGAGGATTTTGATCTCCTAGGTTCTAAACCATTAAAAGAAATCCTTCCAGGAGAGCTCAATCAGTTAGAAGAAGACATCATCATTAAGGATTGTTAAAAATATGCAATTGCAGTCAAATTCCACTTTGGATAGATCATTTTATGGAGATAATGATTGCATTGAATTTATATTTTTGAGAGGACCAAAATCGACCTAAATATCACTCGAATTGGATAAGCAGAAGTGTACTAATGAAGAAAATATGACATGTGCACAATTGATAAGGTCATTCTTGAAGCAAAGTGGACCACCTTGAAAGGCTATAAATACAAGTGCCATCTATCTCATTTAGACACAATGATGAGACAATATTCTATATTTTTTTGGCCCACATGGGTCTGAGGCTTTTTTGCAAAGGATCAGGTTCACTTTTAGGTAAAATTGCAAGGTCCAAAGCTCACATATATGATATATGGCTTTGGGCCCCAATTGTAGGCACATAACAAGAAGGATTCGACTGTAGTCACACGCACAAAAGCTCATCTGTGCAACAAGATCCTTCCAGTCACATGAGAAATTCTCTATCCATGCGACTGGGGATTTTAGGTTTCCGTAGTCCAAATCTAACCCTCATCGCTCACATGCAATGCTTAAGGGAGTGACTAGGAAACTATATTCATTCTTAGTCTTCTGAATATCTCACTTAGTGACCGTAAGTTTCGGCAGTTGAATGCAGATAGTGACAATTCATTGCAGTCTTTAGAATCATAGTTTTGAACATATACATTGTTGGGTTCTGTTAGCACCTAAATCCGCCTTAGGCTGAAAGAAGGCAAAATTCAGGGTAACCACAAACCATGCTCAGTCTGGTAGCTAGCCCTACCAGAACAGGAGAGGGCTCTCTCCAAGTCACACTTAGTGAATAGATAAACGAAAAGGCTTGAGATGACTTACAATGAAATATTTATCTTAGGCTAGTAAGTGGATATGGATAAAAGAAGTGATTTTTATGAATGACTGTGTTTCTGGGATGGTATGGGACCAATGGACCTCAATGAACAGAGAATTTAATATAAAGACACAGATTACTTCATGAGGTAAGATAGGCAGGGAGTCCAACAATTTAGTTTGAAACAATGTGGAATGGAGAGATTGCTTAGGAGAGTGAAAAGGGCATACGTGCATGAATGATTTTCAACAGAAGAAAGAACATTGAACATGAAATTTTCCCACAGGAAGAGCAATAAAATTGAATTCTACCTTATCTAACTTAGAAAATTTCACTGGAAATGAATATGAAATGAGCTATGAAACATAACAAGATACATATGAAACATAAGAGACACATTTGCTACACTCAACCACATGAATCTCATCAAATAGAGTCGCTGCCTTTCATTAATCCTCTGTAAAAATATACAATGAAGAAACAAAGTTTCTTTCCCACAGTCTCCCAGAAGTTACAAGCCAACCAACCCTTTGCAAATAGTTTGCATACAATATATAGAATGTGCCATGAAGAGATAGAACACCAAAGGGTTGGGGAGTTACTTGAATCATTACAAAATGAAGGTGGAAAGCTAAACATCAGCTACAGGTGCAGCGACACAACATGACAAATGGATTGGGTGATTGTTTGCCTTCCTTTGCCACTTGGATAGAAGCCCATCTGGAGTGAAAATACTTTAAATGCTGCCTTTGGTGCTGAAAAAGTGAAGTATAGATGAGAGGGCCTACTTATGAAAAGTCATGAATCGAAATTTCACGAAACAGAGGCAAATTGGGCCTTTTTTCCCCTCACAACTAAAGTATTTCATGATCAATCTCATGAGTGAAGCATACTCATCTTTCAAGTATCTGAAGGGAAAGACTCTTGTGAGCTGACTCAAGAATCTAACCTTGATGTAAGGCTCATAGTGTTGCCTATTCACCTTCTTCTTCTTATGCCACTGTTCTCCAACATTTGGTATGCCTGTTGCCATTGATATAGTTTCAGGTGTCAATGTGAAAGTGACCCCGGCCAAGATAGACTGACCTCCATGTAGATGAAACACAAATAGATGGGCCAACTCATAATAAACTCTAACATTTTCCACCCTTTGACAAAATTCAAAACGTGCTAGGTGTTGGAAACATGACATGGCAAGAGGGCATGCTTGTAATTCAATGAGCATAGTGGGCTCATCCCTGACATGTCTGCAACTCTTGTGATGTCTCCTGGGAGCCTGCGCTTCTGAGGATGAGTCACTTTGTGTCTCCATCTCATACTTTGACGAATGTTGTGATGTCATGGCTGCTGTGTGTATTGTGCTTAGGCTGCCCTTTGATGATGGTGTGAGGCTGGGGGCCTTTGTGATATCTGTCACCAAGGGGAACAATGAAACAGCGAGTATTAGAAGGGAGTAATATGATGGGATAGGGTTATAGGGAGAAGTTGTTTAGGGATATGGAGAGGGTTTGGGTATTGATAGGTAGGTGAGGTTGACAGGTAGGTTTGGAGTGTTATGTTACCAAAGAGTGGAGGATAGGGGAGAGGGTTTGGTAGTATTTTAGGGTAGGGATAATAGGAAAAATGAGAAAGGGAGGATAGGAAAAAATGGTAGGTGAGGGGAAAATGATGGGTGAAATGGAACCTTGGCACTAACACCACACTTTGGTAACCCTAGCCATCATGGTTTTTGGTGTTTTCTTGTGGTTTATTTTATGAATTTGGTTGCATTCAGACATTGCTATAAACCACCATATCATTTATAAAATTTGATGAACAAGTGATGTCATAGAGCCTATCTTTCGATTTGATGGGCTTCACAAAAAATTTGAAGTTATTTGGCGTTGTTTCGGCCCTTGGTATGTGTGCGCCGTGCGCAAAACCCAGTGCGCCGTGCCCTGGGTGTGTGCCGTGCCCGTGGAAAACTTGAACTGAGGGCTGGCTCCGTGTGTGTCGCGCCCTCTGTGTGCACCGCGCCCCTGAGTATATGCGCCACGCTCCTTGAAACTACCTCCAACTCACTCAAACATGCACGATGCACACTCACACCCTTTGAAACGTTTCTCCAAGGCTTGGATTAGCACAATGAATTTGATTTTGATAAAAACTTGTATATAAAGCCTTGGAAGTGATGGGTTAAATTTTTCTTCCTCGAAAACCCATTTTTCTAATGTTGAGTTTTGACACTTTTTCACTGACTTTAAAACACACTGATTTTCACTTTCCCTTTGAAATTTTAGCTCAAATGATGAAATTTTTGGCACTCTTTGTAGGGATTGCACGACAAGACATTTGGCCATTGAAACCATGACTGTATATGAAGAAATCAACTGACGATTTTTTTGAAATTTTTTTCATAAATGACACTGTTTGACTTTTCTTCAAAACAGAGTTTTGAAGAAGAGTCGAAGTCTATCCACATGACGATGAAGCTCTCCGAATCATAACTGTGTAAGGGCCTCACTCTTGCCTGCATGGCTTTATTAAATATGTTTAAAGACCAAATTGATGAATCCCTAGACCTAAACCTCGAAAATGACTTTTGTCCTTTAAAGGACCAGACCTTGGCTGCCATGGACTTTGGTGATTATTGACAAAAGACCTGAGCCAACAGGAGCCAGACATGAGGGGGAATGACTAGCATGACCTTCTTCATCAGATTATGGCATTCCCTTAGTGGAATGTAGCTGGGTGGATGGAGCAGGACACCTAAAAATGAAATGCATAAAGAGTTTTGATCTCTAACGGAGGACTGACCAGACCGACTCTAACATTGGCTCCAATGGGGGATGGTAGCTCCTTGGAGCTGCCAAGAATAGCAGATCTCTAGAAGAGCTAGACAGTGCCTTCATCCATTGGGCTATGGAGTCATCACTTCGACAAATAATATAGGACTCTGACTCATTTATGAAACTGAAATGACCAAAAAATTGACTCAAACTTGACATTGAAATAACTTAAAGGCTAACTTGACCAACTCTAACAAAACTGAAATAAAATGGTATTTACAGTGACAGTGGAAGCAACGTTAATAACCTAGAAATGGTACCACTTAACCAGCTGACCATTGATCGGCCCTCCTAGACATTCTTCCCCATTCATTTCCTTCAGAAGAAAGGCATTCTACCCCCGATATGCTGCAATCTTGAAAGGACCTTTCTAGAGGTTCTCGAACTTACCATGCTTGCCTTTCTCCTCATTCCTTGCATCCCACTTTAGCACCACATCATCCACCTGAAATTTGTCCACCTTTGCCTTTCTGTCATAAATTTTCTTAATTTTCTCCTACAATTTGGATGTGTTCTTGAAAACTTCTTCTCTTGTCTGTTGTAAGTGGACCATTTGATTCAACCTTCTTTGCATGCGATCTTCTTCACTGCCGACCTCCTGAAGAATTTTGACTACTGGGGTAGCAAGAGAGGTAGGAAATACTGTATCAACTCCATAAACAAGCTCGAAAGGTGATGTACCAATGGATTTCTTCTGACTGACCCGATCTGCCCATAGTGCATTGACCAACCTCTTATGCCTTGTTTATTTCCAGCAGCTTCTTAATTATGTTGACCAATGGTTTGTTCGAAGATTCCACCAATCCATTGCCTTGCAGATGATAGGTAGTTGAGTGACCCAAAATGATGTGATATTTATGAAAAAACTCTACCATCCTTTTCGATTTGAAAGTTGCTGCGTTATCAGTGATTAGCTTATTCAGACAACCAAAGCGAGACAAGATGTTATTTTCAAGGAATGAAATGATTACCACATCTGTAGCTTGTCTAGTGGGAATTGCCTCAATCCATTTCATGAAATAATCTATTGCTGTGAGGATCCATTTATGTTAACCGGACGAAGCAGGATGAATTTCGCCAATGAAATCCAATCCCCATTGCTGGAAAGGGGCACTCACTTCTATGGGTGTGAGTGGTAGAGGCTGTAACTTCCACTTTCCTTCGAAAATCTGACACTTATGACAGTGCTTGACCATCTTATATACATCAGCAAATAATGTCAGCCAATAGTACCCCGCTCTCATAATTTTATTTGCTGTTGACTTCCAAAAAATGTGACCGCCACAGTCTCCTTAGTGGCAGTCCTCCATGACTTTCTTTGCTTCCTTTTCCAACAAAAAATTTAACAAAATGCCACCAGGCTCTTTCCAATACAGTGCAGAATTAAGAATGCAAAACTTGGGAGCCTTCAACTTGAGTGTTCTCGCTTTGTTTCTAGTCATGCCAGGCAATGGTGACAAATTTTTAAGCACATATATGATATCTGAATACCATGGAGAAAGAGCAAACATTTCAGATACCTGAATTGACGACCCTTCCTCATCCTCATCGGACAAGGCAGCGATCAGATTTATGTCCAAGGCATGCAAGTTTGATTCAACCATTAACTTCGCCAATCCCTGTCCTTTAACTGGCATTGTAGGCTTTATTTCCACATCACATTCCAGCAAGGCTACAATCCACTTGCCTCTTCTTCCTTCCGGATCGGTCTGCACTAAAACATCTTTGACAGCAGCATTATGAACATAGGCCAAAATGTGAGAATGTAGAATATATACCCAGAAATCTTTTAATGCCTTCACAAGTGAAAGGGCTTGCTTCTCAATGATGTTGTACTTTAAGGTTGCATCTCTTATAGCTCTGTTGAAGAATGCGATGGGTCTTTCGTGATCCTCTCTTTTTTGCAATAACACTGTTGTCATAGTATGCTCTGAAGCGAATGAAAACAATATGAAATCTTGAGTGTAGTCTGGGCTGACTAGAACTAGAGTCGAGGAAAGAGCCAATTTGACCAAATTGAAAGATTTTACAGCCTCCTCCATCCACTTCACTTGGTTGTCCTTCTTAAGAATGTTTGTCATCTCTCTTAGGTGCTCAGCAAGATTAGGTACAAAGCGGCGTATAAAATTCATCTTACCATTGAACGATTGTATCTCTTTTTTATTTCGGGGTAGATTGATTTGCTGAATTGCTTGCACACGCGCTGGGTCAATACGAATGCCATCTTTTGAGATAATGTGCCCGAGTAGTTTTCCTTCCTCCATGGTGAACAAGCTCTTCTTTGGATTCAGCGACAAGCCATATTTTCTACACTTTTGGAAGGCAGTTTTAAGATGGTACATGTGCTCTTCATCAGATTTGGAAAACATCGTCAAATCATCTAGATACACCACCAAAAAGACATCCTTCTCATTTGCAAAAGCCAAGTCCATTGCGCGCTGAAATGTAGCACCCGCATTGTTCAAACTGAAAGGCATTTTAGTGTAATGAAAGGTTCCCCATGGAGTGGTGAATGTTGTCTTGTCTCGGTCATCTTCATGGACAAAAACTTGGTTATATCTGGAATAACCATCAAGCAATGACATATGATATGCTCCCACTACTCGCTGAAGTATATGGTCCATTTTGGGCAGTGGATAGTTATCCTTTAATGAAACTTTGTTGAGATTTCTGAAATCAATGCCTAAGAGAATCTCACCTATCTTCTTCCGTACGGGCACCAAGTTGGAGATCCAATCTAAAACTTTGATGGGAACAATGATCCCTGATTTGTACAACCTATTTATCTCCTTTTCAATAGATGGCAACAACTTTGGATTTAGCCTTCTCAACCTCTGTCTGAATGGTTTTTGATTGGGCTTGATGGGTATAGTGTGTTGAATTATATTAGTATCATATGTCTTTAAGTCGGAATAGTCCCAAGCAAACACATCTGCAAATGAAGACATCAAAATGATATATTTGTCCTTGATCATTGGTGGTAATGCTTTGGACAATTTTACCAATTTAGGATTAGCATTTGTTCCGATGTTGACCTCTTCCACACCCTTTTCTGTTGGCTGCAATGTTGGCTTGCGGGCTACATCATCTTGATCAAAGAGTTCTTCTAGAGGTATCAAGCCTTTAGGAACAACGTTATTCTTCAACTGCAACACGTCCATTTCATTGATCTGCACCTCATCTGTACCATTACCTTTACCATCGTCATTTTCTTCATCAATTGAAGTCTAATTGAACTTGCCTTTGGTTTGTAGAAAATCATCAATCTCCTCATCATCTTGGAACACTTTCCAATATCTCTGATTGTCTGGAATGGTTGGATGATGCTTGACATGGATTTCGAATTTGTTGCTAGAGTTCATTGGGATCTTCAAACTACTTGCTGCCTTGGCAAGAGCATCAACAATACTATTTTGTATATGAGGCACACATGTCAAGGTGTATTCTGAAAATAATTTTAGTATGTCTAGGACTACATTACGGTAAGCCCGCATCCTAGGATGCTTTTCTTGATATTCACCTCTGACCTCCTTGATAACCAATTCGGAGTCGCCATATACTGAAATCCTCTTAGCATTCAGCTTTCTTATAATCTTTAGGCCAACAATCAGAGCTTCATACTCAGCTTCATTATTTGAACACTCAAAAGCCAACTTGTATGAGCATACCCGCACATTACTAGGGACTTTGTTCGGGGCGGAGAAAGGACTGCATACCCAAATTCCAATTCAAGTGCCATCATTTCCCACTACTCCATCGAAATCCATGGTCCACAAACCTTCTTCCTCCTCTTGCAAATGTTGAAAAACTTTTTGTTGTGCCTTGTATACTTGTTGTCCATTTCTTTCAACTGATTTCTCAACGATGTTCTACTGCTCTTGTTCTTCTTTCTTTAAAACTTCTCTGAAATTTTCTGTTATTTCCGGAATATCATCTCCTTCTACTAACTGACTATCTATATCATTGAAACTATCTGAATACAAAACAAAACACTCTAAATCTGTATGTACATAGTTAATTGGATGATTTATGGGTTTCTCCTTACTTGTGATCATGTATTTCATTTTTTGTTCCCGATACAATTTCCTCATTTGTCCAAACACTGGAATCGTTGCATAGGAGAAATCTAGCTGTAGTGTCCCCTTCAGTTTCACTATCCAAGACCTGGAAAGAAGTATGCCAAACCTTGGAGGAATATTCCATCAAAACGTTCTTCATTGGGAGTTGATCCAAACTCACAACCAAGTCTTTGATGAGACCAATACATCTTACTCTGTTGGAATCAAACGAATAGAGATCATGATATTGCCGGGTGATGTCCAGACCAAGCTTATCCATGATTTCCTTGGGCATGAGATTGTGAGAAGCTCCGGAATCAAACATGGCGTTATGTAACACAAAATCATGCAATCTTAAACTGATATAAAATGGTGGCACATCACTATCAGGAGACTCACCATTCGATGCTGGCCCAAAAATCATTTCAGGTTGATCATCTTCGACATTCACCATGTCGGACATTGGGTCCAAATTCAACATTTTAGATACTTGTCCTTTATAACTGTTGTTCTTCATTATTTCAGTCAAGGGGATGGATACCTTTAATTTAGAAATCTCATTTTCCAAATTAAAAGCGAGAATCTTTTCTACCTCTTTGACTGGGATTTATTTCCTTTCCTTTTCTTTTCTTGCAACTTGTTGATGTGATGGTTATGCTGATGGTGACTTGCTTCTCTCCAGATCAACCGCCTCATTTCCTTTCCTTTGTGTAACTGCTGAATCATTCTTTGATGCCTCAACCTCCTTCCTTTTCTGAATTGGTTTGACCAGCACATCTCTGTTTCTAAGTGAATATCGCTATTGTTGGGTGGAAAAAGCATTCATATAGCCTCTTTGGTATTCATCAAATTCTTCCTCCAAGACGATGTCATTTGTTAGAATGAAATCTACGTCTTTGTGTACAGCTGAACTCTCTGCATACTCTTCATCCTCAGTGAGATAAACAGGAAAATCGTCAGGAGTAAATAGGTGATTTTCTTCACCTATTAGATTCCCATCCTCATCTGATTCCGTTCCATGCACAAAATTTTGCTGCGAAGGTGTATGTACTGGATGTTGTGCAGTCTGCTCTTGGGCTCGCTGATCTCTCTGTCTTATTCTATATTGTGGTTGTTGCTACCCATGAAAGTTAGGATTTTTAACTTGTGGCTCCGGTTTGTCAAGTTTCACTCTTTCAAGCATCTGCTTTACCTTCCGAAGTAGCTGATCTACCGAGGAAGATTCTTCCTTTGTAGTGACCTTCTTCTTTGCCTTTGCTCTAGCTCTCTTGGTCAGTAGATTTGCTTCAACGCTAACTGTGATCTTCTGCATGTCTTCCATTGTGTCCAGTTCGCTTTCTCTCAATTGATAAGCCATGTCAGCATCAAAACCATCTGGGAAATTCACCATGGCTAGTCCCACAGGTGGCCTTAGATGATCTGGAATTTCGTTATAAACTGAATTGAATCTAATGCAATAATCTTGGACCAACTCACCATCGTTTATGTTTATTTTGATTTGCTCATATTCGGCCAGAATTTGAAGAGGATTCTTTTTCACTTCCCAACGGTTTAAAAATTGTCTTTGTAGGTCAGCCAAGGTAGTGATACGTGCAGCCAGCAAACCTCTGAACCATTTCCTCACTTCACCTGCAAATGTTTGTACAAAAAGTCTCATTGCCACATTCTCCGCATCGATCTCATGAAGTTCATAGAAGTCTGCCATTCTATCCACATGTTGCTGAGCAGTAATGCCATTAGGGGTGCCATCAAAAAATGGGATTTTTCTTTAGTAATCTACGGGCATATCATCTAAAACTTGAGGCAAAACAAGAGGTGCGAAATGGGTAGCCATCACTCTTGGTGGATTTTTCCTTAGACGTGTTGGAGGAGTGTGCACAGTTTGTAAGGGGCTAGCAATTGGAGTTTGAAGCTGAGCTACTATGTAGTTATCAATCGACCAGTTAGCCCTTTCCGTCTCCAAGTCTACAAGAAACTGTAGATTGTGGACAGTAGAGTCAACAACCCTTTCGGATTTGGTTTTAAACAACGATAATTCAAACTGCTCATCAAACTCTAGCTCTTCAATATACTCAAAAATGTCCAGGCATGAATGGGATTTGAACACGAGCGATATAGAGCTTTCTTAACGACGAATTCTTGAAATCAAATTGGGATTTTCTTAGATGTGCAGAGGGTCAAGATCTGGATTAGCTCTAGTGTATCTTCTAGAAGCCAATTTGCTATTGAGAAAAATCAAAGGACACAACCAACTTTACTCAACCTATCAAATCCTAAACTTATCATCCGGAAGCTTAGAATTATTAAGAAGTAAGGGGATTTGATTTCGTTGTCCCTAACAGAGTCGCCACTATGTTAGCACCTAAATCTGCCTTAGGCTGAAAGAAGGCAAAATTTAGGGTAACCACAAACCACGCTCAGTCTGGTAGCTAGCCCTACCAGAACAGGAGAGGGCTCTCTCCAAGTCACACTTAGTGAATAGATAAACGAAAAGGCCTGAGATGACTTACAGTGAAATATTTATCTTAGGCTAGTAAGTGAATATGGATACAAGAAGTGATTTTTATGAATGACTGTGTTTCTGGGATGGTATGGGACCAATGGACCTCAATGAACAGAGAATTTAATATAAAGACAAAGATTACTTCGTGAGGCAAGATAGGCGGGGAGTCTAGTAATTTAGTTTGAAACAACATGGAATGGAGAGATTGCTTAGGAGAGTGAAAAGGGCATACACGCATAAATCCTTTTCAACAGAAGAAAGAACAATGAACATGACATTTTCTCACAGGCAGAGCAATAAAATTGAATTCTACCTTATCTAACTTAGAAAATTTCACCAGAAATGAATATGAAATGTGCTATGAAACATAACAAGATACCTATGAAACATAAGGGACACATTTTCTACACTCACAACCACATGAATCTCATGAAACAGAGCTGCTGCCTTTCATTAATCCTCTGTAAAAATATACAATGAAGAAATAGAGTTTATTTCCCACAGTCTCCCAGAAGTTACAAGCCAACCAACCCTTTGCAAATAGTTTGCATACAATATATAGAATGTTCCATGAAGAGATAGAATGCCCAAGGGTTGGGGAGTTAATCGAATCATTACAAAATGAAGGTGGAAAGCCAAACATCAGCTACAGGTGCAGCGTCACAAACATGACAAATGGCTTGGGTGACTGTTTGCCTTCCTTTGCCACTTGGATAGAAGCCCATGTGGAGTGAAAATAATTTAAATGCTGCCTTTGGTGCTGAAAAAGTGAAGTGTAGATGAGAGGGCCCACTTATGAAAAGTTTCGAATCGAAATTTCGCGAAACAGAGGCAAATTGGGCCTTTTTTCTATATGCGCCGCGCCATTTTCTATATGTGCCGTGCCACTTTGGGGAAAGTTTTGAGGCACTTGCAGGAGTCAAAAATGTGCCCAAGTGTGCTTTTTGGAAAGCTTGTCCTGTCTACTTTCCAACCCAAGTGGAATTTTTGAATTTGGAGCTCATTTTCCCCTCCAAATATTCATTCTCCCAAGACTAATCCCTGTGTGTCAAAATAGGTGCAGTGAGACCATTTTTTGGGTGTTTTTGACCTCCTAGAGACTAACATCATGCCAAAATTTCTTGCCCGAGTGCCAGTAGTTGTGATTTTTCATGCTGAATCCAAAAATGCAAGCCATTTCCCATTTGGAGCTCCCAATCCTACGTGTCGCGCCAATGGCGCGACACACAGGGAGAAAAAACCTGTGTTTGTGACCAAAAAATTTCAATGTGACCAAAATTGTCCCAAATTTCTTGAAATTTGGGCCAGAGGTTCTCTAAGAGGCACTATGCTGGGCCACAAAAGCTTCAACTAGGATTCAAAGCTGATCTTGCTCTTTTGATTCTTTTGCTTCTTTTGTTGCTCTGCTCAATTTAGCCTTCAAGCTCCTTATCCGGGCCTTTGCACTCATATTCCGTGCCCTGTAATGACAAGCCATCTTCCTCAGTATGGTTTTGTCTCCATTGGCCTTCTCCAGTAGTCTCTCCAGGTGGATATTGATTTGCCCTAACCAAGACTCACAGTCGTTGTTGATCTCTTGCTCCAAGGTAGTGAGCTCGATCCTCCTTTGCTGGGCAGCTTGTTGATTCTCACGGATACTTTGCAGCTCCATGATCACATGATGGTCCTCAAGCTGCTTGTTCCTCTACTCCAGATACTTTATTATCCATCTGGCCCTCTCCACATTGAGTGCCAAGTCTTGGATCGCTGTGTTCTGCTCCTTAATAGTCATTCTAAGTCGGGCATTCTCCGCCTCTGCCTCATCATCCTGAATGAGGATGAAATCGGTCTCCTGTTCACCTGATGGCCCCTCACATGCATGGGCTTCTCTCCCTTGTCCAGTACCTATGTCGTTGATGCTAGAAGCGAGGCCCCTTCCACCCTTGGTGGAGATAACACTCGCTTTGCTACTGTAAACAAATGCTTACTGCCTCTCTGATATGTAACAAAAACTGGCATGGTAGTGGTCTCATGGTGCTCATACTGACGAGAAGGACCACCCATCTCCTTCTCTGGCTCTGATAGTACCTGTGATGTGCAGAAGAAGTCACAGAAGAGGAAGTCCTCCCAAGCAATGCCCTGCAATCCCAACTGATGATCCACCAAAATCTAGATAAGAGCAAAGTGATACACACTGTTAAGCTGTTGGTGAGGGGTCTTATGTAGCATGAAGGTGTTCATCCTCTCTATGTTCCTGCATATGAAAAATGGGAGGTTCATCATCCTCACCCTGGTAAAGTGCATGAGCAATCGGATGTGATAGGCATATAGTCGAGAGAACCTCCCCTCATAGCTGAAGTATTTCATGATCAATCTCATGAGTGGAGCATACTCATCTTTCAAGTATCTGAAGGGAAAGCCTCTTGTGAGCTGACTCAAGAATATGGCCTTGATGTAAGGCTCATAGTGTTTCCTATCCACCTTCTTCTTCTTATGCCACTATTCTCCAACATTTGGTATGCCTGTTGCCACTGATATAGTTTCGGGTGTCAATGTGAAAGTGACCCCAGCCAAGATAGACTGAGCTCCATGTAGATGAAGCACAAATAGACGGGCCAACTCATGATAAACTCTAACATTTACCACCCTTTGACAAAATTCAAAACATGCTAGGTGCTGGAAACATGACATGGCAAGAGGGCATGCTTGTAATTCAGTGAGGTTAGTGGGCTCATCCCTGACATGTTTGCCACTCTTGTGATGTCTCCTAGGAGCCTGCTCTTCTGAGGATGAGTCACTTTGTGTCTCCATCTCATACTCTGACGAATGTTGTGATGTCATGGCTGTTGTGTGTACTGTGCTTAGGTTTCCCTTTGATGATGGTGTGAGGTTGGGTGCCTTTGTGATATCTGTCACCAAGGGGATCAATGAAACAAGGAGTATTAGGAAGGGAGTAATATGATGGGAATAGGGGTTATAGGGAGAAGTTTGTTTAGGGATATGGGAGGGGTTTGGGTATTTTGATAGGGTAGGGTTTGGGGTTTTGACAAGGTAGCGTTTGGGGTGTTATGTTGACCAAAGAGTAGAGGGATAGGGGAGAGGGTTTGGTAGTATTTTAGGGTAGGGATAATAGGAAAAATGAGAAAGGGAGGATAGGAAAAAATGGTAGGTGAGGGGAAAATGATGGGTGAAATGGAACCTTGGCACTAACACCACACTTTGGCAACCCTAGCCATCATGGTTTTTGGTGTTTTCTTGTCGTTGATTTTATGAATTTGGTTGCATTCAAACATCGCTATAAACCACCATATAATTTATAAAATTTGATGAACAAGTGATGTCATAGAGCCTACCTTTCAATTTGATGGGATTCACAGAAAATTTGAAGTGATTTGGCATTGTTTCGGCCCTTGGTCTATGTGCGCTACGCACAAAACCCAGTGCGTCGTGCCCTAGGTGTACGTCGCGCCCGTGGAAAACTTGAACTGAGGGCTGGCTTTGTGTGCGCCGGGCCCCCAGGTATATGCACCTCACTCCTTGAAACTGCCTCCAACTCACTCAAACACGCACGATGCACACTCACACCCTTTGCAACGTTTCTCCAAGGCTTGGATTAGCACAATGACTTTGATTTTGATGAAAACTTGTATATAAAGCCTTGGAAGTGATGGGTTAAATTTTTGCTTCCTCGAAAACCCATTTTTCTAATGTTGAGTTTTGACACTTTTTCACTGACTTTAAAACACACTGATTTTCACTTTCCCTTTGAAATTTTAGCTCAAATGATGAAATTTTCAGCACTCTTTGCAGGGATTGCACGACAGGACATTTGGCCACGGAAACCATGACTGTATCTGAAGAAATCAACTGACGATTTTTTTGAAAATTTTGTCATAAATGACACTGTTTGACTTTTCTTCAAAATATAGTTTTGAAGAAGAGTCAAAGTCTATCCACATGACGATGAAGCTCTCTGAATCATAACTGTGTAAGGGCCTCACTCTAGCCTGCATGGCTTTATTAAATATGTTTAAAGACCAAATTGATGAATCCCTAGACCTAAACCTCGAAAATGACTTTTGTCCTTTAAAGGACCAGACCTTGACTGTCATGGACTTTGGTGTATTGACAAAAGACCTGAGCCAACAGGAGCCAAACATGAGGGGGAATGACTAGCATTACCTTCTCTATCAGATTATGGCATGCCCTTAGCGGAATGTAGCTGGGTGGATGGAGCGGGACACCTAAAAAATGAAATGAATAAAGAGTTTTAATCTCTGACGGAGGACTGACCAGACCGACTCTAACAGGTTCATTTCGTGGATGTTGTAGTTGTTTTTCTAATTAGTTTCATAGATGAAGATATGGATCATTGTACTCTCTTTTGCTGAATTATTTGATGATAATATAAGAAGAATAATTTGCAAGGGTTTTCCCCATAGTGGGTTTTTCCCTGGTCTCTGACCAATCCTGGTGTTTCTATGTGTGAATGCTTTTCTTCTATTGTTCCTTTATGTTCCACTGCATTGATGATGATTATATTGTTCTTTATGATGATGAATAGTAATGTAAATATAAATAATGTTATGATGTTATGGGGTGAACTTAATGTGTTTTTGAATAAATTCAATTATAAAATCAAAGAACAATATATCCCTATGAAAAATTAACGTGGTATGAAAGTCAGGTTGAAGAAAAGTCATGAAGATCACCCCCATGGAGACACATTTAATGGAATAAAGAGAAGATGGAGGAGACCTAAAATTATTATAGGGTTTGAAGATAACCTTAGGAAATTTGTGTATTAGGGTTTGATGGATATTATGAGGTTAGGGTTTGAGAGAAATCTTGCTTTATGTAAAATATATGAGATATGAAATCTAGCATGGTCAATGTGAAGATGCTCAATTATTTAGGAAAATTTTGATGAAGCCTTAGATGGGATAGTCTCTAGTAGACCTATTTGTTGATAAAGTTGGTTGAAATATTGAAGGCAATATTGTTATATAGAAAATGGACAGTGATGACTCTTGAAGGTTGGTTCAAGAGGGAGAGGATCACATCTAATTGAAGATAAGTATCTCTTGACTTATGATGCTCCCTTATGTATTTTAATTTTTTATAGACTTATAGATTTTATTATTGTTTTGATCATTAGTTATACTTCCTTCATGTATATTTTCGTATTTGGATGTTTCTAACCTCCTTGATGAGATTTAAGAAAAGGATCCTTCTTGGGGATGATTTGAGATGCAAGAAAGAAAAGCAAGAGCTGGAAAAGGTAAGGATGCACCTGATGAAAAGATGACTAAGCGATACATGCTACCTATGTCAAATAAAAGGATACGTAGGTATTTGAATACTACAAGGTATGTATCATATATTGTTTGAATTTTATGGCAAGGTAATTCCTAAGGTATGATGATAGTTTTTCCTTATCAAATGGTTCATGCATGCATATGAAAGTGATTTGAATTCATGATTATTATTTTGAAATTGTGAACTTGATATTGAACAAGTATCTTACATAATGAACTTCTTGATTCTATGAGGTTACTTAATAATGATCGTTGATATATTGGTATACATTATCATCTATCATTTTTGGATATCTTGATTCCATGAAAAGCTATCACCTTGATTCTAGTAGATGGTAACTTGGTACTGTTGATATTGTTTTTGAAAAACATGATAGCCATGATGATAGAAGTGTAACAATGAGATTGACATTCATGCTCTTTTGTTGACCATGGTTATGTTTGACGGGTTTAGTAATTATGGCATATTTGAATTCCCTGACTTGATGGTTTGAGTTACATGACAAAGAATTAATGGTGTGATCATGATTACTGAAATATGCTCCTATTAGCTATTTGAAACTACCCCTTGATGAAATATTGATGTCCAAGTGGACTGTTTGACATGATTTGGCCATTTAATATAAGTAGTGTTTGGAGTTTTTACATGATGCTTAATAATGACTTAGAGCTTTGACTTGATGATTGAGATATGTTCTAGAATATAAATCTCACTATGACAACAAATTTGGATATTGACATGATGACCAATGATTTTATTTAAATATTGATTGTTTGTCTTAATGACAATGCTATATGGGCATGATGACCTTCAAAGGCTAATATTGGTGTTTGATATTGGTTTTGTTTTGGCCCCATTATTCCTAACACAATGGTTTAACCATTGACAGTTGTGATTCAGTATGAAGTAACCTCACAATAGATGCATGGAAATTGCATGACTTATTCTTAGTGTATACATCTGCAACTAGTGACTTATATTATGATCATGAGGATGATTTGATGAAATTTGGATTGATATTGCAATCTTGTGATGATCTTGATATTGGTTCTGATCTAGCATCTAAACTTTAATAAGTTAAGTTAGTTGGTTTTATTGTACAATATTGTGAGTCTAATCATATTGGTTTGGAAAAGTATTATGTTTGCAGAGAGAACTATATGAAGCAAGCTCCTTGATCCAGATTTGTCCACATTAATAGTTATGTGGTGAAGGAAACATGATGTCTTGATCCAAACCTCTAGTTAAGAAGTATTCCATGGTACGACTTTGATTTTAAATTTGGTTTTATATATTGATGGCCTACTATTGATAGGAAATGAGCCTCTGATGATTTAAGTAAAGAGAAAGATGGCTTTTAAAGCTCCAAATATTAAATCATGGCCTGATGAATCAGTTTCTGAAGTTGGGAAAAGAAAATATATATTGTGAAGCTATTGAGGAAATATTGGAAAGTGGAAATTTGTCGACTCAAATAATAAATGGAATGTTCATCCTGTACATCATCCTCTTGGACCAATACCATGGAAATGGTAGTAATTGTAGAAACGAGGTACATGAAGTAATCACGTTGATAATCTGGGGGATACAATAATGATGCCCAAACCAGAACATCTTTAAAAGCATAAAATTAATTTTGGGTATTTTCATCCCAATCGAAGGGAACCTCTTTATTCAATAGTCGAGTAAATCCTTTGGTAAATTCCACATAATTGGGAATACATCTCCATAGAAAGTTAGCCTTCCCTTGGAGTTATTGTAGCTGAACGAGAGAGGAATGAGTAGGTATATCAAGGATCGCTTGGAGTTTAAGTGGATCAATACGAATTTCTTGCTTCAACAATAAGAAGGTGAGAAGTTTACCGAAGAGAACAAAAAACATGCACTTGTGCATATTGAGCCTGATATTATAATGTCAACAACGTAAACAATATAGCCCTAAGATGCATGGGTGATCTACACGATGTGTCGAGTGGGTAGGTAGGTCATCCAAATATGGTTGTACAATGTGTTTAAATTCATGGAAGGCATAATTCATTTCCCTCTGAAAGTTTTCCCTAACATTTTTCAAACCAAAAGGGATATTTTGATATGAAAATATGCCCCATGGACAAATAAATGTAGTTTCATGTTTGTCTGATGGGAGAATGTTGATCTAGTTGTAGCAAGAAATGCCATCCATAAACAAAAATATATCACTTCCAACACATACATCAAAAATATTGTCAATAGATGGGGTAGGACAATTGTCCTTAGGACAAGCACGGTTAATATCTCAATAATTGACACACACATGCACAAATTGTTCCCTATTTCTTCATGACATGAAGAATGTTTGAAACCTAATCAGTCGCGGGAACTAGGTAAATGACTAGGAGAACATGTCTCAGAATTCCTAAAAAAAATATTTGTAGATAATAATCTCATTGAGAAAGAAAGATGCACCAATGTGTACATTATTCACAATTCCAGGCTTAATTGAAATATCAAGAGGGATGGTCTCTTCAATATTCGATAAATTCTTCTCATAATCGATATGGTGTGTAGATATGGAATTCGTAGATATCTCATCTATATTGGGTGAATAAATATCACTAATATTATCCTCAAAGGTATTAGGCAGGGAGGAACGATGATGATTATCATCCCATAGTGCATCATCCACCATCATGATCTCCATGATGTTCGCATCGGTAGAAAATATACTAGATAAAGGATCAAAATATGATACATAATCTAAGGAATGATTGACCCAATTAATCAAAGAGGAGAAATTAGAGGATTCCAAATAATCCAAATATATAGCTTCATGTTTGAGCTCAACGACGTTGAGCTGCATGTGGTCACCAAATATATCAATATTAGAAGCATATGGAATTACCCAAGGATCAGATGGAGTAGTACAAGAAGATATCATGTTGATAAAGGTAACTGGGTTCGTGTTGTCAGGGGAAGGAAGGGGATAAGGAGGAGGAGGAAAAAAAATGTTTCAAGAATCCTTAAGTAATCCCACCCCCACATGCGGATAAGGTAGTGGGAATTCACCCACAAGAGGGATATTTTTTATAGTTTGAGAATTATTGGTAAGGAAAGAGAGTTGGTCAATGGCCACAATGCTCCCCTGATGGGGGAAAATAAACATTTGAAAATAAGTCGAAACAACAACAACCATAGCATAGACCCACGTACAACCCAGTAAAATGTTATAATCCAATGGTCCATCAATGACTTCAACTTCTATTGACACCACCTTGCTAGCTAATTCAACTTGTAACGAACTCAAAATTCCATAATGTTTGAAGCCTCTTCCTATTAGAAAATTATATATTACAGAGAAATGGAGCACATAAAAATATTTCAGAAATATAAACACAGAAAACCCATAAAACAATAGAGACACAAATATACGTGGTTCACCTAATTTGGGGTACATCAATGGAGAAACAACCAGTCCCTCCTTTTATATTATCCAACAAAATGAATAGATACAACCTATAACAGATCTATTGTAATTGTCTCTTTGCTCTCACACAATCTCATCTCTCTTTCTCGCTTAAAATACATATCTACATAGCTGCAATACAATTCCATCATATATAGTGATGAGTTTCCTTCTAGGGAAAAAACCCTAAATTAAATGTAACTTCTAGCGTGAAATTTCTGCCTAATGAACGACCCATATTGACTACAAAATTACAACATTTTACAAGGAAATTTTACATATATTTTTAGCTTTTGGGGCATCACCCCCAATCCCCCGCTAGGGTGAGGCTCTAAAGAATTTTTTTTGCGCCCCCCTAGAACCTCCTGGTGGCATTGTTGCCTAGGGTCCAATGTGATGGTACCTTTGAATAAAGAAGATAATTAGGCTCCACACCCAACACTTCCATCAAAGGCTTTGAGAGTAGTCAGTGACTAGTTGAGTTGGGGGGAACCAATGGCCTTCCAGCAAGAAAGTGAAATGATGTAGGTTGAAGCGCCTTCGTCCACAATGGTTTGATGGATGGTATAAAATCCATTTGTGCTAGAAGTGTAGGTGTATGATTCTCATGATTAAAGACTACTTGGCTAGAACATGAAGGATCAATGCCTCCAATTGTGGCAAGTAAAGCCTTCTTTTGGGAAAGACAATTATGTAAAACCCTAAGAGTTGACATAGATGAAGGATCTTGATCTAGATCCTCAACTATGTTATAATTCTAAGCATCTCTTGCATGAGGATTAAATGTGGATTTGTGAATAAACCCTTTATAGGTTTAGTAGTTAATTCAAATGGAACGACATTTTGAGAAGGATTTGAAGCAGATGAGGTAGAACTTGGGGGTTTATCAATAGCCTTACCATCCAATGGATTCAAATTATCATAATCCTTATTTCTCATAGCCACCATAACATCATTCTTCTGTTTGGTGGAGGAAAGCATCATAACCGAGGAAGAGGAAGCAGGATCCCATACAACCATTCTTGTCTCCTTGTTAGGAAAGGGTTATGTTAACACAACGGGAGAAACATACGACTTAAGGAATTGATTGACTTATGCCCAATGTGGACAGTTCTGAGTGAAATGTTCCTCATTATAGATTTTAAGGATGAGATGTTCATTTTTCATCAGGAGACTAGTTAATTTTTTTATCCTGCAAATGCTTATCTTTGTTCTTCTTTCCTTAGCCTTTCTTTTTACTTCATGGTTGCTGAGAATTTTCCTTTGTGGATTAGATATAAACTTAATATGAGAAGTAGAAGTCATAGGAGTAGTGGATGATGGGTTTTTGGCAGCCACAACAAGAGATGAACCACATGGTTTAATCACTAACTAATGGCTAGCATAACCAATCACGCCATTAACGACATGTGATTCTTTATCGAGAGATTTTGGAACAATATTGGAAGGTATCGAAGCGTTAGGTATTTTATCATAGAATGCGAAGGATTGTGTCTACACAAGATCTAGATATTGGGCACGAGCAATTACATGCTCTTCGGTCATAACTCCACCCTCAAAAACATCTTTAGTGATGGATGCTAACAAATATTTAGCGAACCATTCAACTAATAACTAATCAAGAATGAAGATTTTGACCAAACAAAGATCATGTTTCCACTCATTAATGTGATAAGAAATGTGAGTTACATCATATTGTTTGAAATTGGTGAAATTTTCATTTCGAGTCTTATACTGAAATGGAAACTAAAAATGGGTTAAGAATGTGGTTGCTATGGCACTAAAATTATTAAATGAAGCTTGTGGTAATTCAATATACCACTTTGTTTCCGCACTAGTAAGTTTCCACTGGAAAAGTCATAAACAGATCGAATCATCATTTAAAGAGTCCAAATAACACCATAAATGACACATCATAACATGTGAATACAAGTCTTCTTCAGGATTTCCATTGAACTTAGGGATATCACTCGATAGTTTTGATGGAATGACCAACCACCAAGGAGAGTAACAAATGGGATGATTTGTAGGATGGGTAAGATCTGGTAATTCAAGGGTTTCCACAATTTCCCATTAAATTATGGTGGAGGGTATCTTGGGTAAGATTGAATAACTTTAGCAACAGGTATTTTTCCTCCTAGATAAGAAGGATTTTTGTAGCTTGGATAAACATATCCTTATTTCCCATTCCAAGATATCCTTAAAACAGTTGAAATGATTGGGTTTGAATTTGTTGACCTTGGTAAGGAATTTGAGGAATACCTTGATATGGTTGCCCCATGGGATTTTGAATCATCCTTATGTAAGGTTAGCTAACTTGTGCATGTTTCATGCCATATAAAGGTTGACCCACCTAGATTTGTGGAATACCCTAACAAAGTGGTGGATGTTGTAAGGCATCTTGAAGAGGCTAGGTAAGTGGGACTTGGGAGGTCCTAGGTACCTATGGAATAGGTTGAGTTAGAGTTAAAACTTACAAAGTTTGAGTTACATGAACTTGAGTTTGAACAGGTTGAGAAATAGTTTGGAAATTAGGAACTTGGGATGTGGGTGTAACATGTTGAGAAGTTTGAATTTGATTCATGATTGAGCCAGGTTATATGGGAAATGTAGGATGGCAAGGACTAGCAACCATTCCTGGAAATGGGGAACTCAAATAGGGTAGATCACCAACTTGTGGTATTTTTTCCATGGGATTGGAAAATTTTGGCAACAGGTTGCTCCCCTGCTAAAAGATTAGGGGAATAGGGAAGCAACTACCCTCATGGAGGTACCCAATGTAAGGTGGAGTGGGGTATTGTAGATGTCCATAGCCACTAACATATGAACCAGGTTGTTGCACCAAAATAGATTGTGATGTCATTAGAGGATCATATTGGGTGATGCTCATAAAAAAAGTACCAAATGGAATTTCAAAAGAGGATGACATGGGAGAGGTCCATGGACTGGTGGATGCACCAGAAAAGGTACCATATAACGATTCGTAACTAGGTGGAATGCCTTGGCCACCATACAAATGTGTTTTTGGTGATTTCACGAACATAGAAGTAGCTATAACATTGGTTTTCTCTCTCATGTCGGAAAATATGGGCTAAGACGCTGTAGCAGACTCAATCATGGTTAAATTTCCTACAGAGAATTACCAAGGGAAACTCAAGGGTTAGTTGAAAAGAGGAGAAGTACAGAAAGGAGCTCATATCAGAGTATGAGAAGGGACCTTAGAGAGAAAAAATCCTATTAAATGAATAAGAGAAGAAGGTTGATGTTCTTCCTGAGCAATGTCTTCAATACTCAGAAGACCAAGTGGAAGTTTTTCATTATCAGGTCCAAGATATACATGTTCGGGTTAGGTCTAAGATAAAACAAGAAAAGAGGAAGATCCTAAAGTAACATGTGTAGTTAATTGAGGTTCCTTAGGTTGCATAACATCAGGTTGGAATGTTTCTGAGTAAGGAAACTCAAGTTCAATAAGCTCAGGTAATAAAGTTTTAGGTGCTTCTATTTTGATTGTGTCAAACTCACCAACTAGTGGAGAAGTGATCTCAGATTTAATACTCATAGGAAGAGAAGATTGTAGTGGATAAATTTTGGATGGCGGACCATAAAGGGTAGCTCCCAAAGTACCATATTCATAGTTCACGTTATTTTTTTTATTTTGATGTCCAGGAGTTGCCTCGGTTGGAAGAGGAGGCAATATTTACATCTTACATGCAAAACTGGGTTGATGGGGTTGTTCTTCCATGTTGGTAAATACATTTTAGAAATTAAGAAAAAAAATAAATCAAATAGGGGCAACTAGGAAAAAGGGTTTACCAAGCAACAATGAATTGCAATATACCACCTTGAAGAACCAAGGATTTATGCATGTCTAGGAAATATCCCCAAATGTTGTGTTCAATGTATCACATTATGCAAGGCAACCAACTAAGTTACCAAAGGCATGATAATAACCTAGTATGGACTTCCAAAATATACCTAAAGGTACGTGGAAGCGCAGTATGTGTTAGTGTTGTCTAATGTGTAATTATATGATGAGTGTTCCAATATACTTTTCATGCATGGAGTGCCATCCAATATACCTGTAGGTATGTGGAGAACGTCGTAACACATCTGTAGCCTATAGCTCTAAATGTTTGTATTATTTTTTCAAATTCTCCTTATGATTTATTAAGTAAATTTTTAAAGTTTATCTTGAATTAAGTTTAAGTTTTGAAGGCTCACTGTAATAGCTCTGGGTTAAAAGTTCATGTAATAAAAGTTAATAAAGGTAAAATAATACCACGGATAAGGGATACGTATTCCAAGACAAATGTTAGTAAAAATATCCTAATGGGCATCACTTGTTATGTTTTGTGGCTAAGGGGAAATTGGCAAAGAAAATGGCTAAGGATTTGCAAAGGGAAAACAATATTTTTGGCACATTATTTATGAAAATAATGGAAATTAGGAGAAAAGGTAGGTAAAATGTCACAAGTTGCACATGAGGAGAAAAATGAAGGAAAATAATGGAAAATTGAAGAAAATAGAGGCCTCATTAATAAAAAGGCTTCTAAGGATCAGTTCATGGCTTTTTTCGGTTTAGCCTTTTGTTAGTTTAGTGTCAGAGTTTGTCTCAAGAGGGGAAAGAAAGTAATAAAGCAAGGAAAGGAAAGGAAAAGAAAAGAAGGACAAGGAAATCAAAGGAAGGCAAGGATCAAGAAGCTTCAGTGGGAATACTTGTAGGTAACAGATTACATGTGTGATTTCATAGTTTGTTTTGACATGCATGGTATGTGCATGTTTATATATGGTTCTTTTATTATCATTGGCATGGATTTGGACAAGATTCGGTAGTGGATTTTATCCTAGGCTTTCTATTTCCGGATAGCCATGGTGTGTTGGGATTATTCTCAGTTTGAACTTTGGATTGTCGGATGGTTTCAGAATCTAGGGTGAGGTGGTCTTAGGAAGATTCCCAAAGGCCTAGGAATGCCTTGACATATAATGGTAGGATACACAGTAAAGCCTGAGGGTGGAGATAGGAATATACCTCAAGGATGATGAAGAAATTCTGAGGCATCCAAGGTCGGTTCAATCTTGTGATCTTGGCACTGATTTAGGTGTGATCACGGTACAGAGAGGGTGGAGGTGGTTAAACCTCTAGATTCCCTTGGTTTTCTTAGATTGGTTTATCGAATGAGATCCCACATTCATGCTTGGCATATGGCACAAGGGTGGTTGGCTAAAGAGAGATTTGGCTCAACCAATCTATGGTCAGGTGGAACGTGGAAGTCCCAAACCTGGTTGGTAATTGTCTATGGTTAATGAAAGCTAAGTTTCTCTTTATTTTGGTAAGGAAATGTTTTGGTTATTATGTGGATTTAATGGTCGTTCTCATATGGTTATTCATCTGGTTATATGTTGGTTATAATCATGGTTTTATGAAAAATCTCAGTAATGGATCTTTACTTGATTTCATTCATAACTGAAGAAATAATGAATGTAAGACCTAATTGGCATTAATACAACTAATGAGAGAATGTAGTGACCCTTCTTGTTAATCCTCAAATAAGATTTCAGTACCTTATGTTCAGACTTGCATTCATGACTTGTAGGTTGCATATATACGAAGTGTTTGACAAAATGTCAGTCTCGGTTGGGGATGGATAGGTCAAGTCGTGGTTTTGGTTTTGGTTGACAAGAACTGTTTTCATGTCTTTTATGAGTCCTGGAAGTTTCATATCTTTCTAGGTAAAGTCTAAGACGCAACCTTGGAATAGCCTTAATTCTCATAGTTATTGGAACAACACTAACAGAAAAATGCCATATTGGCATTGACGCAGGCCTATGGGAGCGAATAGGAATCCATAGTCACACGGAGGCCTTGGAAAGGGAGCGATTAGGGCTCTAGGTTAGGGAAAAGGTGAGTTGTCTTAGGGATTGGACACCTGGAGGGGTTGGGTTACTTCTGAGGGTCCTGTGGCACATGATGGAAATCAGTAAGGTCTAGTTGTGTCGACTCCATTTTCTTAAGGTAATTTAGGAGGTTGATCATATCATAGTAGCCCCTCATCTCATGTTTACCCTAGCTAAGCTAGTGAAAGTGGGTTGATGTGAGAGGAGGTGTGTTATGAGGTGGTCTCAGAGTGGTTTGTGCTCTCTTTTGGTCTTATTTGATACTACAAGGTGGTACTAGAATGTGGTTTCACTCTCTTTGGGTAAATATGATGTTATCAAGGTTATGATTGTCATGCATGGGATTAGGGTATATAGTTGGTATGATCATGCATGATGTTGTTGGGATGCTATGTTACTACATGGGTATGGTTATGGTTATACATGTACATGCTAATGTGGATTGATATTGCAGATGAGATAAGCCTCCCCTGAAAATCACTAAGGTATGGATTTGGTTTTTGTATCTATTTGGTTTATTTGACATGGTATACTTGCAGGAAGAGGAGAATTCAAGATGACAAGAAAAATGGTAGACTATAGTTCCCATGACACTTCCTACAAATCAGTTAGGCAACAAGGCGAAGAGTATTCTCCTGGTATAGAAAATACATTAAGGAGCTTGATAGAAGATATCAAAAGTTTCAAAGTGGATAGTGAAAGGTTGGTTGAGGCTCAAGAAATACTTGAAATGGCTTAGGAGAATCATCTAGAGGTTAATACAACAATCCTTCAAAGATTGGAAGAGTTGCATAATTAAGGATAAATTAGAATCAATCAAGAGAAGGAAGAGAAAACTAATGGATCCTATGGTAGAAGATCTAGGTCCAGATACATGTTGGATAGAGGGGACATAGTTAGAGGTGGTAGATCAATTGATGCATATGAGAAGAGGATTGGTATGTGTGGGCATCATTACAGTCATCACCATCATCATCCTTATAGGAGGAGAGAGTATTTACCTAAGGATTTCAAGAAGGTGAATCCTCCTACATTTGATGGAGAGATGAAGAATATGGAAGATGTAGACTCATGGTTGCTTGGAGTGAAGAAATTATTCATATTTCATAGCTACTTAGGGAACATGAAAGCCAAGATAGCCCCTTTCAGTCTTAAAGGGAAGGAAAATATCTGGTGGGATTCATGTGAAGGATGTCAAGGGAATTTGGGAAGAAGACTTAATTTGGGATAATTTTGAGAGGATCTTCAAGAAGAAGTACCTATCAAAGAGGTGCTATGATGATAGATCTAAGGAGTTTTATGAGCTACATATGGGTTCTATGATAGATGATGAGTATACTAGAAGATTCCTAGAGCCGTTGAGGTATGTGCCTTATCTCAAGGAGGATAAGGCTAATATCTAAAGATTCATCAGTGGATTGCCAACAACATATAGAGATGGGTTTGAGTTTGATGAACCTAAATCATTAGAGTAAGCCATCCGTAAATAGAAGCATTGTTATGAGCAGTCAAAGTGAAAACTTGAGCTGAAATGTGACTTGAAGGGAAATGATAAAGTAAAAGGAAAATGGCCACCAAAGAAGGGAAGACCTCAAGATGTAGGTGAGAAATAAAATGTTTCTCCTTACGATAAGTTTAGTGCAGTTGAGAAGGGACATGTGTCGCATCCTACAGAGAAGCATACTAGAGGTGATAGTAGAGCACCATTGTAGTGTTGGATATGTGGTAAAGATCATCATAAGAAATATTTTCCATTGTACTAGGGAGCGAGGCCTAATATCTATAATGCTTAGGAGGCATAGATAGTTGGGGATGTTGGTCATGGTATTCCTTAGATTTATGTAGCTATGGACAACATGCAAGAAAATCACCAACCATCTATCATTGAGATGGATAGTAATATTTGTGCTCAAGTTATTTATATTTTTATTGATCTTAGATCTAATTATAGTTATGTTAATCTTGACCTGGTGGATAAGTGTGGATTGAGAAAATAAGTGCACATAGAGTCTTGGTTGGTGCAGTTTGAGACAAGTTTGAGGAAGAAAGTTCATCACTAGGTAAGATATTGTGCATATGAGTTTAATTTTATACCTACAACAACAAATTTGGATGTACTTCCATTGGGATCATATAATATTCTTTTGGGTATGGATTGGATGTATCTTCATAGGACCAAAGTATATTTATATGATAGGGCTATTGAGCACTTGGATGATAACGGAGAGAAGAGAATATTGCAGGGGAAGAAGAACCCTACATCAGTAAGGATGATCACATCTATGCAAACTAAGTGTAGTTCCTGAAAAGGGTGTGTGATGTTTGCAGTTCATATTTCTAGTGACAATGGTAAGGATGTTGAGGATGAAAAAATATTCAACAAGTATGTTGTGTTGCAACAGTTTTAGCATGTGTTTCCATCAAATAGTTTAGATTTGCCTCTGCACAGGGAAGTAGACTTTTCTATCGAGTTGGTACCAAAGGTACCATAAACATCAAAGGCACCTTATAGGATGGGCAATCCATAATTATTAGATTTAAAGTTGCAGTTAAAGGAAATGCTTGATAATGGATACATTAGGCCAAGTGTATCGCCTTGGGGTGCACCAGTATTGTTCGTGAAGAAGAAGGATGGTACTCTTAGATTGTGGATTGATTGCGGGCAACTTAACAAGGTGAAAATCAAGAAAAGATATATGTTATTGATGATTGATGACTTATTTGATTAGTTAAAGGGAGCAACAATGTTCTCAAAGATTGACCTGAGATCAAGATACTATAAGGTAGGAATCAAAGAAGAGGACATCTACAAGACTACCTTCGGGATCAGGTATGGGAATTATGATTTTATTGTAGTTCCATTTGGTTTGACTAATTCTCCAACTACTTTTATGTGTTTGATGAATAGTGTGTTGCATCCTTATCTAGACAAGTTTGTCACTGTATTCATTGATGACATCTTGATATATTCTAAGAATGAGGAAGAGTGTCCCAATCATTTAGCAACATTGTTGAGATTTCTAAGAGAGCACCAATTGTATTCTGTTAGAGTCGGTCTAGTTATCCCTCCGTCAGAGATCAAAACTCTTTTTTGAATTTCATGTTTAGGTTTCCCATCAGTTTCGATCAGTTGCATTTCGTTAGGCATGCCATAAATCTGACGGAATGGTTTGTGTCACTCATTCCCCTCGTGCTTGGCACTGCTGGTTCAGGTCTATTCATAAAAAACAAGTCTTGAAAGGTCATTTACAGCCTTGTTTCAATTTCTAGGTCATGACAAGTGTTCTTGGTCATTAGGTCTAGGGTTAAGTTAATTTGGTTTTGCAAAGTCTAATAAAGCCAGCAAGCCAGAGGGAGGCCCTCGATAGGTGATTAGCTCAAAGATTTTTATCATTATACGGATAGATTAGGACTTATCTTCAAAACTCTGTTTTGAAGATAAGTCGACATTTCATTTTTGTAATAAAATTTCAAAAATTTTAGTTCTTGAATTGTCCAGGCGCAACCTTGGTCTCCTTTGCCAGATTATATTACAGCTATCCCTGCAAAAAATTGTCAAAGAAAATCATTATTTCAACCAAATTTAAGGAGGAAACCAAAAAGTCAGAAGTCTATTAATCCTGAAAAAATGTCAAAGACAAAACATTACAAAGTGGGTTATGGACCAAGCAAAAATCAAATTGGAGTCTTTATAAAGATATTTCAATGAATTTTCAAATCATTGTACATGCCAAGAGTGGACAAAATAATTCCAAGGTGAAATTTGTGAGTTTGAGTGGAGATTGGTTCAATTCTCAGGCGCGCGACGCACTGGGTAAGGCGCGCAACGCATTGGCTGCGCGCGGCGCACTGGACACAAAGCACTAGTGTTAATTTACAAGCGTGCAGTGCATAAGGAGTGCATGACGCACTGGGCAAGGCGCGCGGCGCTTATAGTTTGGAGCCCGATACTAGTTCAAAAATTCATCAAATCGCCTCCTCTTCACATAAACTTGTCAGGTAGGCTCACCTCCATTGCCTTTGCTTTATTTTTAGTGGTGAATGTGATGAGTTCGTGAATGATTGCCGTGGAAATCCGATTTTGAAAGCCCTCCTTTTGTCAATATAAAAAGTGTTGTAGGGTTTGAAAACAGTGTGTTACCAAGGTTGTATTTTTCCCCATTTCCCTTTGTTCCTCATTCCCAAATTTACCCATCATACTTCCCCATTAATTCCCTCATTAATCCTACACTACAATCCCTGAAATCCTAATTCCCCACCTCTATAAAAAACGCATTAATCCTACCTAATATCCCAAAACCCTAATCCAATATTTATATTTCCCCTTCCTTCCCTAATTACATTTTATTTCCAAAGTCCTTAATTCCCTAATGTTTTCCCTTTCCTAATATTCCCTTGTACATTTGTTTCCCCTTGGTCACAACATTGTTAGAGCAAAGAGTAGTTTTCATTCAATTGTACACAGTTTTATATATCAGCATACATATTCCAGATATCTTGTTTTCAAAGTCATGTCAGAGACGGATTTATTCTATGAGCAGGAGTATGACAGTGATTCTATAGCTGAGGTTAATGTGCCACGGAGGTTTCACAAAAGTGGCAAAGGTGGTCAGCATGTCAGGGAGGAGCCTACTTCTTTAGCTCAATTGCAGGCTTGCTCGCTTGCAATGGATTGTTTTCAGCGTCGATCATGTTTCCAATACTGTAAGATGATCTCACAAACCCAGCATCATCGTGAACTAGTTCATTTATTTGTTCTACATTTACATGATGGCCATGTAAACCTCGCAGGAGTAAATTTCACTTTGTCACCAGAAACTATTGCTCAGGCCACCGGGATACCAAATGTAGGAGAGGAATGGAACAAATGCCAACAATTAGACAAATTCTACTATGAGCCATACATCAAACCTGGGTATATGAGACACTTGAGCACAGTTTTTCCTTTTAGATTCTTGAGGGATGAGTTTGCACCATTGATGAAACTCATCATTCGGTATTTCAGTTGCGAGGGAAGATTCTCGCGTCTCTATGCGTACCATGTCTGTTTGTTGATGCATTTCATGAGGGTACATATGATGAACATTCCATACTTCATGTGTCGCAACGTAGAGAGGATGGTGGCTTTAGTAAAAAGGAAGACCCCAACACAATAGCATAGAAGCATATATCATTATGCGCTGATCAAGATCATAGTGATACATCAGTTGACACAACAGGGCATTCCTTGGGACGATTTCATCTCCCATGACTTCTTCTCAGCGCCACAGCCACTTCCCGAGATAGTTCATGATGAGGGAGAACCTTCACACCAGCCAGACATTCTTGAGACTGAGCATATACATGCTCCACCGTATGTGACATACCAGCGAGGCCACCGGGCCTTATTTGCATCTACACGACGAGTACTATCTCCACATCATGTGGAAGGGGTCTCGTTGACTCCATCAGTAGAGCGAGTATTATCTCCACATCATGTGGAAGGGGTCTCGCCTTCTTCTTCAACACAAGTACAGATCTAGGACAGGGGCAAGAGGCCTATGCATGATGAGGGTCCTTCAAGAGGCCGAGACACGGATTTCACTATCATTGATGTTGATGCGAGCTCTCCTAGTTCGGAGCTAAAGGAGATCATCCGGGAGCAAAAGGTTGAGAATGACTCGCTGAGAAAGAAATTGTAGATGGCCAAATGGGTAATAAACTAATTGTAGCAGCGTAAAAAACAGCTAGAGGATGAACATACACTTTATGAGCTGCGGAAAATCCGCGAGGATCGAGAATTGGCCCGAAAGAGACCTGGTGATATGACACCAATTGATCGAGAGTCTATACTCATCCATGTTAACACTCATCTGGAAAAATTATTGGCAAAGGAACACAGAGACAAAGACATGCTTCGTCATATGAAAACTCATCATTGGGCTCGTATGCATGTCTGCAAAGCAAAAATGAAGATTCTAAAGAGGCGAATGAGCAAAGCACTAAAACGGCGAAAAAAGCCTGATCCACTCCAAATTTTGGCCGAGGCTTCATTGGCGGGGCACAATACATGATGGAGGGTCTTCACTCTGAATTTGAGCAAATTCGGAGAAATTTTTGTCATTTTGAAAATTTTGTCCTAAAAACAGGTTTT
>APFE031683295.1:0-21706 GCA_000404065.3 Pinus taeda
GGGGGGAGATGGAGAGGGAGAGGAAGAGAGGCATAGAGAGAGATATGTGGGTGCAGAGAGGGGGAGAGGGAGTAGGAAGGGGAGAGATTGAAAGAGGTAGAGGGGGAGAGGGATTGGGAGAGAGAGGGGGGAGACATGTTGCGTGAGAGGGAGAGTGGAAGGGAGAGGGAGAGGGGGAGTGGAAAAGGAAGAGAGTGGAATAGGGAGAGGGAAGTGGAGGGGAAGGTGGAGCCAGAGGAGGAAAGGGAAGGAGAGAACGATGGGCATAGGGAGAGGGAGACAGAGAGAGATAACAGGAGAGACAAAGGAGAGAGAGAGAGAGAGAGCGGGGAAAGAAGAGAGGGGGAGGGAGAGGGTGAGAGACAGAGGGTGTGAAATAGAGGGAGGGGGCGAGAGAGGGAGAGAGACAGGAAGAGAGAAACAGAGATATGAGGGGAGAGAGGACGATAGGGAGAGGGAGTGGGCGAGAGTGGAAGGGAGAGGGGTAGAGATAGAGATAGGTGGGGTAAGAGACAGGGAGATGGCCTGGGGAGAATGAGCGGGAGGGAGAGAGAGAAAGAGATAGGGTGATGTGGAGAGGGAGAGAGAGAGGGAGAGAGAGAAGGAGAGGTAGAGGGAAGAGAGAGAGCGAGAGACAGAGTCAGAGAGGGTAGGGTGTGGTGAAGAGAGTGAGAGAGGAGGAGAGGGAGATGGAGAGAGAGGGGGAGGAGGAGGGAGAGGGGGAGGGAGAGGAGGAGAGAGTGTGATAGGGGGAGGAGCAAATGGATAGTAATAAGGGAAATAGAGGGAGAGAAGAGGGATGGAGGAGAGGAAGAGAGAGAGAGACACAAGGAGTGCGTGTACGAGGGGGAGTGAGAGGAAGGGAGTGAGAGGGAGAGGGAGAGAGGGAGTGAGAGGTAGAGAGGGATAGAGAGGATTGGGGTGAAGGGATAGGTGGAGAGGGATGGAGATGGGGAGAGGGTGCGAGTGCGGGAAGGTGAGACCATGGGAGAGGGGGAGAGGTAGAGGGAGAAGAAGAGGATGTGAGAGGAAGAGAGAGAGCGGGTGAGAGGAGGGAGGGAGATAGATGGAGATAGGTATTAAATATTAAGATATAAAGAAAAATAATTACATTGTTAAAATTTTGAAAAGTAATTTACAATAAAATGGGAAAAGTATAAAATAAATTATATCAAATTATTATATACAATGAGAAGAATTAAAATGACTTTCACCTAATATTTATAGAGATATTAAATTAAAAATATAAATAAAGAAATTCTAGAAATTCTATAATAAATAATAAAATTTAAAGAGACTATTAAATTTTCTTAAACCTTTTACTAAAATTCAAACTCAAATATAAAATTTACAAACACAAAATTTACATGCAATTATCAATATAATATCATTAAATACCTACAACCTAATATCATCAAATACCCACACAAAATTATTATAATGCAATCAACTCTTTTTTACTAAAATTCAAACTCAAATATAACATCTACGAACAAAAAAATTACACGAAGCTATCAACCTAATATCATCAAATACGCAGAAAAAATTATTATAATGCGACCGTGAAAATTCACTTGCAATTGCTCAAAATCCATTCTCCTATAATAGCCAATGGCAAGTAAACTGTCCAGGCGGGAAGCCGAAAATTCCTTCGGCAGTTTTATTTAATTGTTTAATATCAGCGCGTTGTGGAGCTTTTGAATTTTCTGACCGACGAGGTAATGATTGACGACTGGGAGGTTGAGTTACGGGTAACGTGTGAAATGCGATTTGAGGTATTCAGAAAAAGCTTTCCAGCTTTCCGTTGTGGTCCTGACTCTATTCGTTAGGCCGTTAGGAAAAAGCTAATGTAATGATGTTGTGGTCCTGACTCTATTCGTTAGGAAAAAGCTAAAAGCTAGGGTAATGATGCTGTGGTCCTCCGCTGCGCTAATGATGTTGTCATCCTCGCACGTATAGGAGAGGGTTGAGGAGAGAGGAGAGTAAACGTTTAGTTCTGTAAAAATCCACAAGATATATGTAAATATTTATTTACACCTCCCTAAAAGTCCAGCATATATATTGTATTTTTTGGTTAGCATACATATTGTACCTGAACTTGTTGGTTAGCATACATATTGTATCTTACTTGTTGGTTATTGTTGCAACATGAATTGATTTTAATTATGTGTGTCTTATCCTCATCACTATTGGTTATTATTGGCAACATGAATTAATTTTAACAGCTGATTAGTTACTATTTTATAAAGTTGTACGTATAAAATGTGTATAAAATGTTCTATAAGTTATTGCCACTTTTATATATATAAATTTTTTTAAAATAAAATAAAATATATATATATATATATATATAGATACTCATTATTTTTAACTTATATATATATATATTTTGCAATAATTTTTTTTTCAAGTTTTATTTAAATTTTAGGAAATAATTTTCTATTGTCGTAAATGTTTTTTTAATTATAATTTAGTAATAAATATTATAATTTAGTAATAAATAACTAATTTTAATTTAATTATAAATGTATTTCAATGGTTTTTTTGAAGCTTATATTTTTTTCTAAAATGAAGTTATATCTTCTTTAACCTTTCAAATATTAATATTTTAAAGTAAAGTTTATATATATATATAATATATAAACCATGCATTTTAAGATTTTATTTTAATCAATTTAAACTTTTAATATAAAAACATTTCGAACATAACAATAAATTTAATAATTTAATAATTTCTTTAAATAAACTGATGTTAATAATGAATGAACAATGCCACTTAAAAAAAAAAATTAACTAATTTATTAGTTAATTAATTTTTTATGGTACATAATATCTGGAGTTTATAACTTGTTATAATATGCCAAAAATATATGGCTATGGATTTTCTTTGTAAGCATCATCACCATTTTTTGTAAGTTTGAAAACCACATGTTATCATGATTCCTTTTAATCAATATATACTTTTCAACATTACAAATAATCACAACATCACAAGTGGCTATGACCATGATTTTTTTTAAACCACAATCATTCAACGAACATTTAAAAATATATCAAAAGTGGCTCGTGATGTTGATAAAATACAAACAAAATAAACATAGAATTTAAAAATTAATTTACAAATAGATGTTTTATGATCATATAATTTTAAATTTATGTGGTTTTAGTTTATGCTATGTATTTTTTTTTGTTGTGCTCTTGTTCGCCTTTGGTTGTTTGTTATGATTTTATGTGTATAATCTTTTCACACATATGTATTATCAGATACAATAATTATTTTTCCAATGTGTAGAATTTGTATACTAGAGTGTCGACATTTAATTTGTAGTTTAATTTAATAAAATGTTGTTTTTTCTACAAATGACAACAACATCATGAATGAATTTTAATTTTAGTGAGCACCACTATTCAATAAACATTGTTTTTTAATTAATCATTTCTTATAATTAGATAGAATTTTTAGGATAATGGAATTTTAAATGTTTGTGTTTTTATTTTACGTAATGTATATGTTTGTTTGTTTATGATCTTGTTTGTGTATAAACTTTAGAAGACAAGAAAGGATTTCATTAGAATATGTCGTATGGATGGTCATTTCCCAAGTTGACTATTGACTTGATACAAGTCACATTTATCATGATTTTAGACATAAAATATAATATCCAAGAATTACACTTCCAATTAATTGAATGTGTATTAAACTATATATGTCAAAATTAGCATTTGGTTTAACAAAATTCCATTTATTTTTGCAAATGACCATGGTTTTTTTTGTAAGTATCATTACTCAATGCATCTCTGAGAATCAAACTATTTTATAAGTATTTTTAATCAATATATATTTATAATTAGTTACAATGGATGTTTCATGATGATAGGGTTTTAAATGTTTGTGTTTTTATTTTATGTAATGTATTTACTTGTTTGTCTTTGCTCTTGTTTGTGTTTCTATGTCTATGAATTCTAGAACACACAAAAAACTTTCATTATCATATACCATATGGAAGGTCACTAAACAAATTTCTGAAAAACTTGATACAAATAACTTCTATGATGATTTTAAGCATCCATAGTATCTAATGCATGAGATACACTTAAAATTATTTGAATGCTTGCATTAAATTATGCATGTTCAATTTAATAAAATTTCACTTATTTTGGTAATTGACCATGGCATCATGAATGACAAAGTTTTTTTTTTTCCTTTATAACCACCACTATACTATTCAATGCGTATTTGAAAATCAGATTCTCTTATAATTGTTTTTAATTAATATATTCTTTCTTCCTTAGGAAAAATCATAATTTTATTAATGAAAGCAAATTACATGTAGATTCTGATAATGCGTTCAATCCCGCCAATCGAAACTGATGATCACAGAGACCAAAAATACAACTCCAAAATGGTGGTAAACATGTTACCCTTTTCTCCATTTCTTCTTTTTAACCTTTCACCATTGTCCTTGGGAAGGTGTGGTAGCTACAAGCGCTAGCTGGGTCCCTTCATTAATTCTTGGATTTTCCTTATCTGGATCCACACTTCCATATACATGATGACGTTTTGAGTCCCCTGTCCGCATTGCTATAGGGATCATCTCCTACATCAACTTTATGTTCTTTCCTAGGACAACCATCCATTGTGCGATCTTCTCCTAGTTGGAGTGCATTCATGCCCAAGGAAACTCCAACAAATGGCTCTCATAGGCTGCAAACTAACGGTTCCAATATTGGTCACAAACTATGACCCAACGCACCTCAAAATGTTGTTGCTCAGACTTTTTCAATGCTGGAATTCTGTGACTGGTTAGGGAACTAACCAGAGTCCCTAAAAACCCTTCAAAGTAGGCCCAAATATCCCCTTATGTTGAGGTTGTCCTCCAAGGATATGCTGCCCCATAACGCTGCTCCTTCAGGGTAGTTTTGAGCCCACATTTAGGGGCCTATCTCCATAAAGGTATTGTGACCCTTACAACACCCAAACTAGGGCCACGATAGCCTCTTGGTAGGAATTTCCACCCTCCAAAATGCCTCAAAACAACCTCCCTGCTCCTTCTTTGGCTATCACCTCCAAGGACAAGGCTACGACCCTCTAAACATCCCTTAACCACCCCATGTTTACCCTTCAAATCACTCACTGACCCTGCCTTGGCTACGGTCTATAAGAGCAGGTCCTTGGCCCTTCCACCAGCAAACACGAACTCCAACTTGGTTGTTGGTCACCCTGCAAAAACCCTAAAAAGTTAAAAGTTCAAACTCCTTGGTTATGTGCCCTTAAATCTATGTCCTAGAACATAGGTAATCTCTCTCCAATGAGCTCTCCAATTGAGGTATGTGTTGAAAAAAAGGACTTTCAAATGACTCCACAATACCTTCTATTTATACACTAAAAGAAGGGTTCCTCCAATGTCATTCTAGCGTTTCACAAGCTGTCAGAAGCCTAAATAACATTAAGCCAGCCTTGACACTTCTTGTGAAAACCCACACTTTCAATTAAAAAAATTGTAGCTCCTTAATGACAAGTTAGAATTTGATTATTCTAATTGCATCAGAATCGTCTCGTTGAGAGCTATCATCCTCATCCATCACATGTCGAAAAATCATCATGGTTTTGGCCCAAACTATTGAAGAATCTGGGGAAAATGTAGTTAGTATGATTTTTCTTATCATGATAACTATTGCTATGGTATTTCAACTTTTTTCTTATTAGCACAATCTTATATTGATATCATTATTGTGTGTATTTCTTAGTTCATCGAAAAGTTACTGAAATACAAGTGACAAGAACATAAGGTGTTCACTTTCTGCCAGGGCCAAAACCTATCCCTCTTGGAGAGGAAAACCCACACACAATTATTTTTATAGAGATTCCAATTGACTAATACTAATACCTTGATGCTTGACCTACTAAGCCACTCGAAGACCAAAACATCAATCCTTTTCTTAATTTAGAGATCATAATCATTATTATTGTTGCTTCACTGAGATCATCATCATAGTACCAAAAAGATTCTTGTAGTTGCACCATTGCTTGTACTTCCACCTATATCATTGTTTCATCACCATATCAACGAGGTCTTTTATATGTGAGCTTCACTGAGATAGTGAACATAATCGAGACTTGCTACTTTACGAAAACCTTGAATGAGTCTAGAATGTGGAATGTATTACTAATATCACTGGTAATTCTGCCGAGATTTTAATGACATCTAGAGAGTAGGTTGAGGTAAAGAGTGTCACTTTAGGACCTTCCATTCACAAGTATGGCGAGACTGTTATTATCTGATGTTGATGAATGTGAGACTGTAAGGAGGTTGAAAATATAGTGGGTTGATTTCCAAAATACATACTGTAACAACACTTCAAAACATCAATGGTATCCGAGATTTCTCGCTGTAATCATCCCTGAGATTTCTGAGACATATGAGATTTGTCTTCATGGCCTTCACCTAGACTTATGGTTTTTAGTCCTAGTCTAGTCCATGACACATGAAATAGAAAAGCACAATTTTTCACTCCTTTTTAATAAGGGGTGATGTAATCTAAGCTCCCTCTTAGCGAAGGCGGCGGCGGTGGCAGTGAAGGTGAAGTAGGAGGTAGAGGAGGTAGTGAAGGAGGTGCTAGCAGTGGAGGATGTGGAGGAAGAGAATGAGGAGGAAGAGGTGTAGGTAGAGGCAGTGGTGGGAGTAGCGGTGACGGTGGACGATGTGGAGGAGGAGGAGGAGGAGGATGCTAAGGTAGTTGAGGAGGAGGTGGAGGTAGTAGTGGAGGTTGAGTAGAAGAAGGAGGTGGAGGGTGTGGTGAAGCCGAAGGAGGAGGAGGAAGAGGAGGAGGTCATGCTGTTGGTGGAGGTTAAGTTTTTGGATGAGCAGGCATAGGTGGTGGTGGATGAGGAGGTGGAGGTGGAGGAGGAGGAGCAGAAGGATGTGGAGGTTGAGGTGGTGAAGTAGGTGGGGCCAAATGAGGATGAGAAACATGAGGAGGAGGAGGTGATGGAGGAGGAGGTGGATGTGCAAATGGAGGAGGAGGAGGTGAAGATGGAGATGGAGGTGGTTGCGGTGGAGGTGGAGGAGGAGAAGGAGCATGACAAGGACAGGGTGAAGGAGGTGGAGGTGGAGTTGGAGGTGGTGGTGGATGAGGAGGAGGAGGAGTAGATGAAGGTGGAAGTGGAGGAGGACGAGGACGAGGACGAGGACGAGGAGGTGGAGGTGGAGTTGGAGGAGGAGGAGGAGGAGGAGGAGGAGGAGGTGGAGGTGATTAAAATTAAACCGGAATAGAAGAACAGTTGTACCTACGAGATATTAAAAAGGCAAAAGCAAAACAGTGAGGGGATTCCGCAAACTGAGAAAGGAAATTACAGTTATTTGAAATAAAATTTGCTTTTTTTCAATTGGAGCACCACTGTAACAAAATACTTTCATGCATTGATATATAAATTCTGTGTAACTAAATTACATTGAAATAACAAAGACAGCAAGTGTTCACAGGAAGAGCAAGGCGTTGCTACAAAGACCACTTCCAGACGAAAGGCGAATAATTACGAATGCAGGCTATCAACCAGGTACTACCATACAAACCCTCACGTTATTTACGACAAATGTAAGTGTTGGAATGAAAACCCAAAAATTGTATCATTTTATTAACTAATATAACCAAAGCATACAAGATTCCTGAGCGTCTCACGCTCCAATAGAAAAGTTCGTTCGAAACAGAGCTTCGAAACAGAGTTTTCAACCAAGAAAACGATACAACCGAACAGAACTAAAGAGTTATCATAACGAGGAAGCAATCGAACAAATTCGGTGCGAACGAGGGTTGCAATAACCAAATACCAATATTACAGAATGAGGGTTTCAATAAATATACAGGACGAGGGTTTCGATAACGAAACATAAATATTACAGGACAACCGAAGAGTTACACAGCCGAGAGAAGTACTATTCGTTCACTGCTCAGGTGACAAAACTAATATAAATCGAAGTCTCTAAGACCACTACAGCTTACAAATAAGCAAACACGGAAAGACCCTACCCGTAGAGAAGGATTGGGAGGGTTCGAACTGGTGCCAGAAACTGCAGAGAGTGTAAAGCAACGGAGGCCAGCTACCTCGGGCAACCTGCAAAAAAAAAATGAAGTGGAGGCAGGTTAATACACACAGTAACCACGGAATAATCCTTAAAACCATCAAACGAAGAGTATGAGATATTAGCCTTTACCTGGAGTCGAGGAGGCGGCATCGAAAAACCAAACAACAACTACAATCCTGAAGACAAGGAGCGAAGGCGTTAGAATATGAAGGAAAAGCGAAAACCAAGTCTGCAATGGAACCAGAGCTTACCTCAGTAGCCGAGTTGAAACGCAATGGATTGATGGGGACCCTGTCACAAAGTTAAATCCACAAATTAACAAGCGAGAAACAACATTTAATAGCAGAGAAAGCTCAACGAACAGCAAGTCAAAATATATTTACAGTGCAGGAGCGGACGACGTCGCCATAGTCATCACAACCCAACCTTCAGAGCGACGGAAGGCCGAAGGCATTCATAGAAACACAGTGCTAAAACCAGACGGGGAGGCGCGGATAAACCCCACAGAGCGGAGCTGAGGTTTAGCGCGGCGAACAGGCGAAAATGGTAAGTGAATAGGCTTAGGGTTGACAAAAGGCAGATAAGGGAGACCGGCAGGTGGTCAAGCATAACCGGTACCATAGGTTAGAACCTCAAAAATATCAAAAGGAGCGTACAACAACCAATAAATTCAACGTCTGTCACATTAAAGTGTACAGTCTAATCACCCAAGCTGCGTTGGAGAGGTCGGAAGCCATCAAAAGTTTTAGTGGTTAAATATGTCAATATTACTATGAATTTTCCAACAGATTCCATCTGGTTTAAATATATGACATCAACTTAATAATTAAATTATAACTATGGGAGATCTATTCTTCCAATTAGCATAATTATAGGCATATCTAGTTTGGAATTTATTTTCAATTTAAGTTGAAAAATGTTATTAACATTAAATTAACAAACTAGGGAAGTCATATAAATTAAATGGGGATCGAACAGAAAATAAAATCCAATCCTTGATAATCATCAAAAGAGTACTTCATTATACCTATCACATTTCCTAGATTAAAAGAAACATATAAATTAACTAAATTATAACTTTATTACAAGTTATATTATGATTATTTATAATAATATTTGTTTGCATGCATGTTTCAACAAAAAATAATCTTAGTGGAAACTTTTAGTAGTGAAATTTAGCCCCTGGATGAAATTAAATAGTTTCAAATTTTCACTGGAATACTTTTTTATATCATTAGTAGTAGCCCCAAAAACATTTTATAATAAAATGAAGTATGGAGGTTGGAATTGCCTTATTTTAAGGGAGACATGTAAAAAATAAAATATCTCCTGAAATTAGGAGCTACTAATTTCCATTTACCCCAATTTTCAAGGACAAGGATTTATGGTAGCAATTTCTCCCTTCTCATTTGGTTTTAAATGGGGTCTTTAGTTTCATTTGGTTTTAAATGGGCTCTTTACTTCCCCTTGGATGAAATTAAATGGTTACAAATTTTGATTGGAATACTTTTTTGTATCATAGTGAATTATTAATAGTAGCCCAAAAATCATTTTATAAGAAAATTAGGGATGGAGCGCGGCATTGCCTTATTTTAAGGGAGACCTAGAAAAATAAAACAGCTCCTGAAATTAGGAGCTACTAATTTCCATTTACCCCAATTTTCAAGGACAAGGATTTATGGTAGCCATTTCTCTCTTCTCATTTGGTTTAAAATGAGCTCTTTATTTCAGTGGCCCTTATATCATGGTATTGAGATTAATTTACGGAGAACGACACACATTTAAGTATTTAATAATATTCTTTCCCTTTTTAAGTTTTTATACTAGGCTTGTGTATTTGCTTTACATTCCAATACCTCAAACATTCTCTCCTTTCTGTCTTGAAATTTTTTTGTTTAATTTTTGGGAAATATAAAAAAAAATTGTTTGGAAAATCCCCAAAATTTGGTCTTGGGATTTAAAAATTACACTTGCATTATTACAATTTTTGTATCTAATGGTTGGAGAAAAATATCATTTAATTTTTAATTTTTGGCAGCCATGCAGGTGGGGTCGTCTTTAAGTTCATTGAATCAACCTCCAATATTTTTCTTTTTTTTATTGAAATCTAAACTTTTCTACAACACCTTTCTCTTGTATATTACTCTTTGGAATTCATTTACAGTCTTGTTAATGCCTATAAAGTTTTAGGGGAGATCTTTTTCAGAAAATTGAAATTTGAGGGCTCAAAGCTTTGCAGATTGATTTTTTTATCGAAATAGTGACTAAGGATGATTATCCAAAATATTAAGTTAAATTTTATATTTTTTACACCATTAGGTACTAATAAAATAAAAATTAAATTCATAGAAACAAGACTTCACATTCCTATATAATGACCAAACACTCAATTAACCTTGATGTTTAGAGTCCATAATTTTTGTTAGTGATTTGCCTTAATTTCTCAGGCAAGGTTGTTATTTAAAGTAATTTCCTTGCACCTCATAAAATTAGGGTTTTATGGAAATGGTTTCACACATGTGTTTCAATCATGGAACTATTTTTCAATCTCCCATAGAATTTCAATTTCTCTAATGTATTTCCTTCCAGTTTTGTAGGAAAAAATTCACCCACGACATCCTCCATAGAAATTCATGGTTTTATGTTTCTTTATGTACTAAACATAGCTTCAATAAACTTTATATCCATACTTATTCCATTAATTACATCATTTCTAAAGGATTATAATATTGATTAATCAATTCTCATTCTAGTGCACCCAATTGAGGAGGAGAAGATCGGGTTGATATTCGAGAAGATTTTGTTGATTATATATTATATATATATATATATAGATAAGCATACTTTACAACTAGAGAACTATGTTTTTCATATCCGAAATTTATTTGTTTATTGTTTTTTGAAGTTTATGAAGTAATATTTCAGTTGGATTTTGTAGACACATGTATTCCCATTAGTTTTTTTCAATTATTACATGAATAGTAAACTAAGATAGTGGTATTTTTTGAATTTTTTTTCGTTTTGAAAGTTTTGTGTTATTGTTTTTTCAATCGGCCTCTTTAAATTTCTTCAAAAAAAATGAAGCATTATGTTCAACAAATAGATGAAAAATATCATATAAATTAGAAAATTTCAAACCCATATTCTATTGGAAGGAGTATTCCTTCATCAACCCAACATGATCCAATCCACCACCTAAAGACAATTTTTTCCTTAATTTCACTAGGGTACAAAAGGTTGTTGCAACACATTTTGCATAAGACAAATTCTTCCCGAATTTCACTAGGGTACAAAAGGCTGTTGCAGAACATTTTGCATAAGGCGTACTCGAAATGTGTATTTTAAGACCTTGAAAGCACAATCAAGTGCCTAAATTTTCAATTCAAATATATTGATAAATCTATTTTCTTAGGTCTTAAGAAACGGTCTTAAGAAACTTGATCGACCACTTACAAATGTATCGATTGGGTCTAGTGCTCTTCTTTTTTACCTAAACACCCCCTCTCTTGGCAAAATATGAAACACATTCTTATTCATTAGTGGTACATCATAGAATCCTTCTCCATTGATGGTCCATGATCATAATAGAGGTCTTCTTTTCTCTTCTTCTCACATAGCCTTTTTCACGTAAGCCCTTTTAGCTAATTTGAATCAATGAAAGATCACAATATTTCTTGAAATTGTATTGATGGGTTCTAATGAAAAGGCCAATTCCTCCATAAGACATACCTATTTTTTCAAATAATCTTTATATAGTTTTTATTCTATTAGAAGTAATATTATTTATGTTTAGTGTTTTATTTTTAATGATGGTCCCTCCGAAATAACCTATTCCTTTAATATTCCTTCTCTTTGTTAAGGGTGATTCATAATACAATAATATTCAATTATAAATTAGATTTGTTAAATACAAAATGGTATATTCTATATTTATATTGACTAATATAATTTATTGTTATAATCTTATTGATAAGTAATATTAAAAATATTATTGATTTATTATTGTTGTAAAATATTTTTAGTGTTGATGCAAAGACTTAATCCTAGTTGAAAAATACCCCGAATATACAATATTTTTTATTATTATTAATTAGCATAGCTAATTATTATAACATTTCAAGAATAAGTTGATATGTATATAGAATATCATGCATAAAAATATTATGCACAATATTTTATATTTTGTTAACATACCATGTAATAATAAATTTTCTCTAATAATTTGAATTAGGATTTGGTTATGCAAGATAATGATAATTGCAAGGATTGTTTCAATATAAATTGATGATAAGTAATCACTTCTAGGTTAGAGAAATAAATAAGTGATTCACACCTCCATATTAATTCTTTAGGACAAGAAATTTTGGAGATTAGTTGGTCCATATTGAGCATTATAATTATTGAAACAAGAATAAAATTTGAAGTACAAAAAAGTTATGGTCACCTCGATTTTCTTGGATTTTGTAAGCTTGTGATATCCTTTTAGTTATAGTGGAGTAGTTACCTTTGTTTTATCCTACATAATCTCACATAAAAATATACTAACAGTGATGTAAATTGTTGTTCCATTACATATTCTATTCAAAGTTTAACTAATTGGTACCAACTAAACCCTTTAACCTGATAAATTTGGTTCTCATATTCAACTTAAAGATAGGGAACGAAGTATCTCCATTGACAACATATACCAAAATATAAAGGTGTAGAAAAAAAATTTAAATACTCTCACTAAAGTCTACTATGAATATTCAAGAAAGTCATAATGTTATTGAGAACAAAGGGTTGTATGCACGACTAGTTTATATGGTTATAAGTCAAGTAGATTTGATTTAATTTATTGTTCCTTCACATTTAAGGTATGTTCTAAATTATTTATTATAACAAGGTTACTATACGTCAATTTCAAGTTGCAATTTAAGTAGAAATGTGTTTTATATTTTATGTTTTACTTTGAAATTGCTAATTTTTAAATTTAAAAACAAATAAATGTTATCTTAAAATTTAGTTTTTAATTTTTCTACTTTGCAATCAACCATTCAGTCTTTTTAACTTTGAAATTGTCAATCTTTTACCTCAAAAGAAATTAACTGTTTCTTTTATATTTAACTTTTTACTTTTTACTTTGCATATTTTAAAATTTCACAGTGTTAATTATTTTGGTTTATTTTTTTTATTTCCCGTTCCTTTTCTTTTTGTTCGTGGAACTTTAACGAATCTAATTAATAGTCAGCATTCTCAATTTAAGTAGCTTTTTGCTTTCTCGTAACTTTTTGCTTTTTTCTAGTGTTGTACCTAGTATTTCTTGAATTCAATTAAGAGGTTGTACAAGAATTCGAGCAGATTCCAAGTGGATTTCACAATCCCAATCTCTTCAACCCTACCATTTAGTTAAGAGGTGATGGAGGCATCCGAATCTGAGCCGTTTATTCATAGCCGGTTCCTCATTGTTTAAGGCGGATTTCAAAATAGTAATCTGTTCCAATTGTTTCCAGATGTGCCCAATTGTTTCAAGACGTATTATATGAGGATATTCAACCATAAGTCAGATTGAACATAGTTCGATCCACAATGTTGTTGCCTTTGTATCTTTGTTGGGAGAGGATCATGTGTTCGAGTCACAATGTTGTTGTCTCTGTATGTTTGTTGGGAGATTGTTCGATCCACAATCTTTTAAGGTTGTGTGTTCGATCCACAATCTTGTTGTCTCTGTATATCTGTTGAGAGAGCGTACTGAATATATGAAAGTAGTGTGTTCCATCCACGTTCCACGTTCCTCTGTATCTTTGTTAGGACAACATCTTTGTTAGGACAGCGTTAGACTGAATATATCAAGGTTTGTTAGGAGAACATCTTTGTTAGGACAGCGTTAGACTGAATATATCAAGGTCCTGTGTTAGAACCACGCAGCTCTGTACCTATGTATGTGTGTTGGGTCCTGTGTTCGATCCACGCTCCTCTATATCTTTGTTGGGATAGCGGCTCTATATCTTTGTTGGGAGAGCATCAGACTGGATATATGAAAGTCCTGTGTTCGATCCACGCTCAAGGCAGCTAGCACCTCATAACTCTACTTCAAATCACATTGGAGGTAAGGAGGCCATTTCTGTTAATTCAAATTATCTTAACATTCTTGACACATTCAAATTATCTTAGCATTCTTGATGCATGCCTCCTCTTCTTCGATCTTTGTTTTAATGTATTCGTTATAAAAAATTTAGGATAGTTTTGTTTGCACATTTGAAGCCAAGGTTTTTTCTGCAACTATGGATAGGGTTTAGGGATAATTTTGTTGGGAAAATACTTGTTCTAACGTGTTGTTTATAAAAAAAAATTGCAACTACGGATATCGTTTAGGGATAATTTTGTTTGCAGACTTAAAACCATGCCTCATTTTAAGCGTTGTTTTAATGTAGGTTTTATAATTTTTTCATGCAACTATGCATATTGTTTATGGATAATTTTTCTTGCACATTTGAAATCATGCCTTTTTTAGAGCGTTGCTTTAAAGCAGGGTTTGTAATTTTTTCTTGCAACTATGCATATCGTTTATGAATAATTCTGTTTTTACATTTGAAACTATGCATCTTCTTGGAGCCTTGTTTTAAAGTAGGATGTATAATGTTTTCATGTTTGGAAAATTTTGTTTGTATATTTGAAATGTTGAACACTTATTTATAATTATTTTTCTGTAACTATGAGAAATACTTATTGATACTTGTAGTGTTATATTATACGTTTGTTCACACATTGCAAACTCTGAGCACTTCGTCATCAAGATTAGTTCTCAATTACTATATCCGCCCAATAGTCTCAACTGAATTTTTGTATTATGGTTAGCAAGATATATAACTGTAGCCACATAATTATGATCCAAAAACCGAGATTACGACCTTTACTTCATAGAAATTCATGCAAACATTCATCTCTTTGGCCTTTTGCCAAAGGAAGGATTGGAAAAGCTTTTTGGATGATAGACTTTGATGTCTCAATTTTTTTAACTGTATTTTAATATGAAAATAGATTCAACTTTTTTTATTGGAATTGGAATTTGGCACTGAAATTATATATTTTCCAAATTTTTATTACACAAATAAATTTAATGTTTTAAATTATATTTTTAAATATAAAAATGTATCTTTAATATTTTAAAATATAAATATGTAGAAATAATGTAGGAATTGGAAGTTGGTACTCATATCTTATATTTTTCAAATTTTTATTACACTAACAAATTTGAAATAGTTAGAATTATTTTTTATTGTTCTCTAAATATAACACAAAAATGTTGCGTGGTGTGTTAATTTTTGATGTTCAGAGTTCTTTCAATTTTGATATTCAAAATCATCACTTCTGTTTCGTTATAATAGTTGAAATAGAACAAAGGTATCGAAATACATCTTTGTGAACCAATACATTAGAAATACACCAATACATTAGACATACATATTAGGAGCCATGGTAATGAAGGCATACTAAGAGTTCTTTCTGTAATCTTCTATTTCAGTCACCTTAACCTCATTTGGTCCAATGAACCTGAAGATATTTGTGTTTCCATTTGAGACCACATATGTGAGATTATAATATCATTATTGTTGGTGTTCCATCATACTTAATGGAGGTTTTATGAAGTTTGGTTGTGTTTTGTGTTTGTATATTACTTAGGGGTTTCTAGAATTTATGTCTATGGTAATTAAGTTTTTATTTTATTTATTTTTTAATGATTTTATATAATTAATCTATTGATTTTAAATAGTTTTGGAAATTAAGAATATGATTTCTATGATTTTTCTACACAACTTTTGATACTATTTATATACATTTTACAAAAAAGAAAAATAATTAAATTGTTGTTCTCATAATTACTTATTTATATTGCAAATTGTTATACATATTATTTGTTATATTATCATTTATATGTTGATATCTGAATTATCATCGTAAATAATGAATCAGTAAGTATTAAAAATAAAGAGAATGAAATGATATGTAATTTTGAAATTTTTTTGAGGTTTTCTGATAAGGCATAGGGCGACGGAATGGGGAGGTGGAGATGGAGGTGGTGGAGGAGGAGGAGGTGAAGGCGGTTGTGGAGGAGGTGGAGGAGAGGTCAAGGTGGAGTATGAGGAGGTGGTGGAGGAGGTGGTGGAGAGGTGGAGGTGGAGTAGGAGGAGGTGGTGGAGGTGGAATAGGTGGTGGTGGTGGTGGTGGTGGAGGTGGTGCAAGTTGAGGTGGTGGAGGATCTGGAGGTGGAGGAGGAGGAGGAGGTTGCAAAGGTGGTGGTGGAGGAGGAGGAGGAGCAGGTGAAGGTTGTGGAGGTGGTGGTCAAGGAGGAGGAGGGGGTGGAGGTTAGGGGGGTGATGTTGGAGGGGGTGGTGGTGGAAGATGATGATGAGGAGGAGGAGGTGGTGGTGGCAGAAGTAGAGGTGGAGGTGGAGGTGGAGGTGGAGGAGGAGGTGGTGAAGGTTGAGGTGGTGGAGGTTGAGGTGTTGGAGGAGCTCGAGGTGGAGGATGACAAGGACGTGGGAGAGGTGGTGGAGGAGGATGAGGAGGAGTCAGAGGTGGTTTAAGAGTAGGAGGTGGTGGACGAGGAGGAGGTGGTTGAAGCAAAGGTGGTAGAGGAGGTTGAGGTGGAGGTGGAGGTGGAAGCAGAGGAGGATGAGGAGGAGGTGGAGGAAGAGGAGGACAAGGAGGAGGAGGTGGTGGTGGAGGTGGAGGATGAGGAGGTAGTGGAGGTGGATATGGTGGAGGAGGAGGTGGAGGTGCTGGTGGTAGTGGTAGAGTTGGTGGTGTTAAGGTGGAGGTGCAGGTGTAGGTAGAGGAGGTGGTGGTGGAGGTGGAGGTGGTGGTGGTGGAGTTTGTAGTGTTAAGGTGGAGGTGGAGGTGGAGGTAGGGGAGGTGGTTGAGGTGGTGGAGGTAGAGGAGGAGGAGGAGCAGGTAGAGGTGGTGGTGGTGGAGTCTGTAATGTGAAGGTGGAGGTGGCGGTGGATGTAGAGGAGGTGGTCGAGGTGGTGGAGGTAGAGGAAGTGATGTCGTAGGTGGAGGAGGTGGAGGTGGAGGAGGCATAGGAGGAGTACGTTCTCATGGAGGTGGTGGTGGAGTTGGAGGCAGATGTGGAAGAGGAGGTATAGGTGGTTGAGGAGGTTGAGGTGTATGTGGAGGAAAAGGAGGTGGAGGAGGTGGAGGTGGGGGAAGAGGAGGTGGTGGAGGTGGAGGTGGAGTTGGAGGAGGAGAAAGAGAAGTTGATTGAGGAGGTGGAGGTGGAGGTCATGGAGGAGAAGGAAGTGGAGGTGGTAGAGGAGGTGATGGCGGATGTGTAGTTTTTGGAGGAGGAGGTGGTGGGGGATGTGTAGGTGGTGGGGGAGAAGGTGGTCGTGATGGAGGTGGTGGAGGAGGAGAATGTGGTGGAGATGGAGATGGTTGAGGAGGTTGAGGTAAAGGATAGGAGGAGGTGGATTAGGATGAGAAGGAGGAGGAGAAGGTGAATGTGGAGGAGGGCGAGGAGGAGGTGGAGGTATGCAAGTTAATTTAAAATTCATGTTCTAAATTCAAATATTAAATTGCCACTCTCTTCTCCATTGTTGGAAATGAAAGCTACAGTCTCATGAATCCAAAACATATCTCTTGACATAGATAATATCGTACCATTAAATGATAAATAATACATTTAGGAAGATTTCCTCTATGCAAAAATATAGTCATTCAAGTACATGAAATTTCTTTAATGTTTAGATCTGATATCTTGGAGGAGGAGGTGTAGGTCTACGTTGTGGTGGTGGTGGAGGAGGAGGTGTAGGTGGAGGTTGTGGTGGAGGAGGAGGAGGATGTGGAGGTGGTGGTGGTGGAGTGAGCAGTGTTAAGGTGGAGGTGGAGGTGTAGGTAGAGGAGGTGGTGGTTTAGGTGAGGATGACGGGGAGGTGGAGGAGGAGGTGGAGGTGGTGGTGGTGGAGTCTGTAGTGTGAAGGTGGAGGTGGAGGTGGAGGTAGAGGAGGTGGTGAAGGTGGTGGAGGTAGAGGATGAGGAGGAGGTGGAGGTGGTGGTGGTGTAGTATGTAGTGTGAAGGTGGAGGTTGAGGTGGTGGTATAGGAGGTGTTGGAGGTAGAGAAAGTGGTGGTTTAGGTGGAGGTGGAGGAGGCAGAGTAGGAGGAGGAGGTTGTCGTGGAGGTGGGGGTGGAGGAGGAGGCAGATGCAGAAGAGGAGGTAGAGGTGTTTGTGGAGTAATGGGAGTTGGAGGAGGTGGAGGTGGGGGAAGAGGAGGTAGTGGAGGAGGAGGTGGAGGTGGAGGAGGAGAAAGAGGAGTTTATTGAGGAGGTGGAGGTGGAGGTGGTGGAGGAGGACGAAGTGGAGGTGGTGGAGGTGGAGGTGGTGTTGGAGGATGTAGTGGGGGATGTGTAGGTTGTAGAGGAGGAGGTGGCGGTGGAGAAGGTTGAGGTGGTGGTGCAGGATTCGCTGGGGGATGTGTAGGTGGTGGAGGAGGAGAAGGAGGAGAATGTGGTGGTGATGGAGGTGGTGGAGGAGGAGAATGTGGTTGAGATGGAGGTGGTTGAGGAGGTTGAGGTAAAGCAGAGGAGGAGGTGGATTAAGATGAGCAAGAGGAGGAGGAGGTGGAGGTATGAAAGTTAATTTAAAATTCATGTCTTAATTTCAAATATTAAATTGTCATTCTCTTCTCCATTGTTGGAAATGAAGGCTACAATCTCATGAATCCAAAACATATCTCTTTACATACATAATATCATACCATTAAATGATAATTAATACATTTAGGAAGATTTCCTCTATGCAAAAATATAGTCATTCGAGTACATGAAATTTCTTTAACGTTTAGATTTGGTATCTTGGCCAAGAATTTGAAGCATTTTTCAAGATTAAAATTTTGTTTTTATTTTTTTGAACTTTTGTTCGTCCTATAAAAACTTATAGTTCTCATTATATTTTTCAATGAACCATTTGTTTGGGAATGCCTGGATTCATCTAATTATCATTTATTTAAAAAGTGTTTGGTTAAAGTTAATGTTGTTTCTTGAATAAGAAGCCTTATGTTCTCTTTTATGTTTACTTGAGAAACGTAGGATATTAGGAATCATATATGGCTTTGTTTACTATTCGAGTATTCCACATATTTTGCGTAATTTTTATTAATTTTTTATGTATCTAATTGTTTAAGGAAAAAAGTTAATTTGCAGTTCACTTTCTTGTATGACCTAAGATTCTTCGCTTTTTAGAGAATCCATTGTTTATCTTGTATTTTGTTTCAAAATATTTCTTAGTAAAGGGAAATATGTTCTACTTGGCTATTTGTATGGAAAAGTGACCTATGCTCTAGCTTCCTATGTGTTTATTGTAGGGGATCTATTGTCATGGGAACAATATTCCTTTAATGAAATTATGCTTTTGAGGGAAAGGCTAAAGGAACAATACATGTAATTAGTGGAGGATGCTAGACAGTTTAGTGTATTATCATTTTTGAAGTTGAAATCCTTTTATGATACTTATTTTTTAACATGTTATACTAAGTAATGAACATTTTTCTTTGTCGGTTGTATTTTTCAACTTGAAAATTGTGGCTTTATATGAGTTTGTGATAATTGATTTTTTATCATACAGGAAACTAACTTTCATTAATTATTTTGTCTTTCATTCAATCTCATTGAGAATTTTGTGTAATTTCAAAAAATTATGCATTGATCAACAATTATTAGAGTTTTGATTGAAGAAGAAATCATAGTAGTTACTACAATAGTTACACAGCAAGGAGTTGAAAAACTTATAGATAGTGATGCACCACCAAATCCTAAAGATGTTGGTTTATTTGAAGCGAAGTAATTGGATAACTATTTTTCAATTAGAGAATCAATGCATAAGAAGGAATAAAAAACTTGATGTAAATATTAAATGAGGGATTCACCAATAATTTACAATATTTTATAATTAACTCAATAATTCACTAATGTTTTACAATATTTTACAATTCATTGAAAGAACCACAAATATTTTACAACATTTTATATTTTAGTAAAATATTCCCAAAAAATGTTATATACTAGACAATGACCTTTGGTTACTAGTAGAAAGGAAAATAAGAAATCACATGAAGATAAGGAACATAAGAATAGAAGAGAAACGATTCCTATTGGCCATGGAGAAAGTAGCCTTGCAAAACCTTTGCAAACTCCCATGGCAAGGGTTTATCACGCCTCTTGCCTAATTTGTGTATTCTCTTCTTCAAATAAAATGATAGTAATAGTAAATTATATACAATCATTATGCAGAGACAAAATATATAGAGTTGACATGAATATCTAATGTGTACTTCTAGAATATAAATAGACAAATATTATAGTATGGTCAACTTTTGATGGAATCACTTCATTATAGGCAGTAACAAGTAAATAAATTGTATGAATTGTTCTTAGAAATAGAAAAAAAGATTTACATTGTATTATTTTCTCATAATTAAATATTGTCATTAATAAAGAGAGGGTAAATAAAAGCCCTAGTCTCCTTTCCATTTTCTAACTTTTCATACGAATAATGATTGCAACATCTAATAGATGAGGATTCTGTATTTGCTTTACATCCCAATACCTCAAGCATGCTCTCCTTTCCCTCTTGAATTTTTTTCTTAATTTTTTGGAACTGTAATAATTTTTTGTTTGTAAAATCCCCAAAATTTGGTGTTATGATTTAAAAATTACACTTCCGTTATTATAGTTTTGTATCTAATGGTTGGGGGAAAATACTCTTTAATTAAAAATAAAGTTTAATTTTTAATTTGTGGCAGCCATGTCTTCAAGTCTACATTTTTCTACAAAACCTTTTTGTTGTAAATTACTCTTTGGAATTAATTTATAGTCTTCATTAATGCAGATAAAATTTTAGGGGAGTTTTTTTCTGAGAGTTGAAATTCGAGGGTCCAAAACTTTGGTGGTTGGTTTTTTTATTGAAAGAGTGATTAAGGATGATTATCCCAAATATTAAGCTAAAATGTTTATATGTTATACCATTATCTCCGCATAAAAGAAAAATAAAATTCATAGAAACAAGAGTTCCCATCCCTATACAATGACCAAATGCTCAATTAACCTTTATGTTTACAGTCGATAATTTTTGTAAGTGATTTTCCTTAATTTCTCAAAAAAGGTTGTTATTTAAACTAATTTCCTTGGACATCATAAAAATAGGTTTTTATGGCAATGATTTCACACGTGTTTTGATCATGGAACTATTTTTCAATCTCCCATAGAATTTCATTTTCTCCAATGTATTCCCTTGTGGTTTTATAGATTACGAATAAACATTGAGTTGGGTGTGATTTTTCTCAACAACTTTTGATAGAATTTATTTAAATTTTACATTTTTTTAAAATGATATTGTTATTCTAATAATTATTTATTTATATTGCAAATGTTCATATATATTATTTGTTATATTGTCATGTATATATTTATAGATGAGCTATTGATGTAAAGAATGAGTCAATATGTATTATAAATAAAGAGAATGAAATGATATGAAATTTTGTTTTTTTTTTAGGTTTTCTGAGGAGGCGACGAAGTTGGAGGTGGAGGTGGTGGAGGAGGAGGAGGAGGTGGAGGTGGATTAGGAGGAGGCAAATGTGGTTG
>APFE031683298.1:0-13212 GCA_000404065.3 Pinus taeda
AAATCAAAACCCTAATGCTAAAACTTCAACGAATTTCACTAAAACTTTCGACACTAATGGAACAAGTGCAGGTGAAGATTTTTGACAATCAACCAGTGGATTTGGGCAGTAAAGACTAGGAAAAACAAAATCTAAAGGGGAAAAATGGATAAAAATGGAATTTTCTTAATTTTAACAGGGTACGCAGGCAGCCTGTTTAACCAGGTGTGCCTACGCTCTGTGTACAAAGATACAGTGCGTACAAGTACGCACTGTGTCTAACGCAGAGGGTGCGTACTGCTGTAAAATGAAGAAAAACTAAAATCAAACTAGACTCTAAGCTAATCCACCCAAAAACACAGTCAAGCAATCAAAAACAAAAGAAACAAGACTCTTTTCAGATCAAAGTAATACTTCAAAAGAAAAACCAAGCACATCAATGGATTCCCCAGTGGAGTCGCCAATTTGTCATGCGGAAAGAGTTATTTTTGCTGACAAAACTAACCTCCCTAGGAGTCTAAGACTCTCTAGTGACAAACAAAACAATTAAGAGCAATCCTTCTCTAAACATACATTATTCTATGAGAAACCAAGTGTTTTTCGATCCTACCTCAAGTCCAACGCTTGTTGCAGCAGTCCAGCCTCGTCGATCCAGATGAGCTACTTCTTCACTTTGAAACCTGCATACACTAACAATCAAACGATTACATAACACCTGAATATTCCACAAAACAAAGCATATTCAACATATAGACCAAGGAGTATATGAAACAATTCATTAACAACAAATCATTGAGAAGAATGGACTTATTTGTATTAAGGAAACAAAAAAGGAACCATTACAACCTGAGCCTTGGTGTTGTGCAAGCTCCTCCCAGGGTCCAACAAGAGATTTCCTCTACTTTGACAAGCTCACCGACTTCCAATATGGCAACAAGAAAGGATGGTAATCTCTCCTCACAAGTTTACAATGGAAGTCCTAATTCCAGCAGCATCTACCCTTTGGAATGTTCAGCTTTCAACCTCCCGTCCTCTGGCCCAAGGCCTGTATTTATAGTGTTCTAGAGGAAGTTATTCAGTTCCAACATCAATGGGATACTCCCTCTTTTGGATGGGGTAGCTCCTCTCTTGATGGGATAAGTTCCTCTATCATATGGATGCATGAACCATCTGGAGGCGCTCAATACACGTCAAACACTCTTCTAGAAGGCTCTAGAAGTGACCACAAGTAACTTTTTAAAGATGAAACTCGTGCCTTTTGACCTTTACAGGGGTACGCACCCATCCTTTGGCTTACATAGCGTACAAGTACGCAGGTACAATGAGTTTGGGATGCGTACACGCAGGCAAGGTAGAGAGAACCTGCGTACCCAGAGATAAACATGTTTTTAGTGACTTTCTCTCTTTTTGAAGCTTGACATGAAGAGCAGAGGTATTAGGCTTGACGAGGAGGATAATATGACTATTGGTGGAGCCATATTAACTGCAGATAGTCATGGTGACAAATTTCAGTGTAACAACGTGATATAATTGACGACAACATTCTTGATGTGACGACAGATCCACACAAGGTGTAACAACATCTGATGTGCTACAACAACCTGTAACAACATCCAATGTGTAACAACAGTATGTAACATCAACAACCTATAACAGCATCAATCTGTAACAACACCTAGTATATAGCAGCAGTCTATAACAGCACTTAGAGTGTAACTGGGAACCATTCTACCCTTTCCTGCAGTTAATCCTTGTTTGCCTGTCTTCTTCATAGCTTCATTCACATGAGCCAACACCTTAAAAAGATGAACTTCCCAGAATACTCCTTCAATTCTCTCCCAGTTAGCCACAAAAAGGAATAAATTCTCGTATTATTCAGTAAAATAAACAAAGTAACATGACAATAAAATGGATTAAAAAGGTAGGAAAATAGAGAATTTGGTCAAATAAGGGCAGAGGCTTGAAGGACAGAAGGGTCAAAACAAGGGAAAGAATGTGCATAAAATAGGTAAAAAACCACACCCAATAATCACAACAATAACGAAATCATGGTGTTCTCCCATTATGGGTTTTCACATAAATCCGGTGTTAATATGTGTTGTTATTATATGTTCGTGTGATGTTTTGGTTTGCTTATTAGTTATTGTTCCCATATTCAATCTGTTGGTCATTATTTGTTATTATTTTCATGTAACATTTCAGTTAATGATTTCAAAGAAATGATTTTTAATGTCCATGAATATGTTAAATTGATTCACCCCCCCCCCTCCCCAAGTTTAGTTAAGTTTTCATCATTTGAGATGTCTCTACTTGTTGAACTAACATATTTTCTTGGTCTTCAAGTTCACCAAATAAATAATGATATGTTTCTCTCACAAACCAAGTACCTCAAGCATATTTTGAAGAAATATGGAATGGAATACTAAAATCATGTATGCACACCAATCGTAATAGGATGTAATCTTAGTTCACATGATGATACTCCTTCAGTAAATCAACCAAAATACAAATCTATGATCGAATGTTTTCTCTACCTTACAGGCACGAGACCATATATTATGCATGCAGTTGGGGTTGTTGTATGATTTCAAGAAAATACTAAAGAAACTCATGTCCATGCAGTCAAAAGGATACTCAAGTATTTACAAGGGACTCAAGATTTTTGTCTATGGTGTCCCGAATATGCATATTTTTCACTTCATGCTTACACAGACATAGATTAGGTAGGTAATATAGATTATTGAAAGAGTACTAGTGAAGGAGAATTTTATTTGGGACCTCATTTGGTATCATGGTTCAACCAAAAACAAATCTCCATTGCTTTATCTATTGCTTAGTGTTGAAAATAGCAACAAGAAATGATAAAAATAGAATCCAGAAATTCCAATTTAATTTTTCCTTGAGTTTAACTAAGAATTAAAATCGAATTTTATTCTCATAGAAATTTGTAATAGTTAGCTAGAGTGACTTGACTTAATTAACATAGGAATTTCAAGTTGGAAGTCTTTCTGAAGTCATGTATATGTTCTCCCTATATTATAGGGGTCCAAGATGAGTTAAGTATGATTTGTAATTAGTTAAATCAGTTTATTGAGTTAAGTCCGTTAAATTAGTTCCAAATTGTTTAAGGAACTACTAGTGAGTTAACAGTCAGTTGATGCATTAGTGCACTCAACTAGTGCTACTCCATTTAATTGAATAATCCCTCATTAGAAACTCATGCATGTCAATTCTAAGAAAGACCTAGTTGAGACTAGAGTGCATGGACAATGTACTATTTTTTTAGATTTTTCTGAGTTTCACTGATAGTGCATGCATTCAAGAACTGATTCTTAAGGGATTGTGCAAATTTTAGAGGCTTTATTTCCCTTTAAGTACAAGCTATCCTCCATAGGAATTGTGCATTGGAATAGAGACTTGGAGAGCTTGTGAAGAGGCTAAGATTTGGCCTTAATCTTGCTTATGAGTTGGAGATTGAATTTCCTAAGTGCTGGGATTGTTCTAGAGAGAACAAGCATTGTAATTTCATCTTGATTTTCTGGATTACAATACAGATAGTGGGGTTTTGAGCTGTGGCTTTCCCCGGATATTTATTTTGTTATGTTCCATTGATGTTCTTCCTCTTGTCGATTATTTTTTTTCTCGATCTTTATATGCTTCCGCTGTAAAGAGTATAAGTAGATTCTTGTATCTTGTTTTAGTAGATTACATGAGCTTGTGAATCTACAAGATTTTCTACATTTAGGCAGAATATGTTGTTGTTTCATCTTGTTGTACTCAAATTTTATGGACTTGCAAGAAATTCAAATCACTTGTCCTCAACCTATACTTATTCTATGTGATAATACTAGTGCCATAAGTATTTTGGGGCTTGGTGGAAATATCTACCTTGACTATAGGTGAGATATTGGACATATTCCCTTCCTCAAATGCGTTGAGTGCAAGGATGGAATTTTTGAACCAGTCTACCTATTGTGGGAGTAGGAAGTCCTTTGTTTTTACTATGAAGATATTATGGCTTGGTGCATCAATAGGTGAAAATGTTTTCTTCAGTAAAAAGAAAGAGCAGTGATACATGGCATCCCAAGAAACTCTAGTTTCTTCATGGCCTCCAGATCTTTGTATGAGTGAAAAAGATGGTTTAATGGTGATAGAGGTTGTCAAAGGGCATGAGGATGGGATTGAGACCTAGTGGTGCTAGTTAACGAACAAAAAAATAATTAGGTGATAACTATTGTAGAACCCATCAATGTTGACAATGTGTAGATGGCATGGATCTGCATAGTCAGGGGTGGTACCACATTTTTAGTGGGTGTAGTGGTCTCGACACTGAAAAATGATGAGAAGATGACACACATCAGGGTTCCTACAGTTGAGGAAATGAATCGTATGTGGTTTTATGTGTCATCAACACCAGGTGGTGTGAGAATTTCTCTTATGGGTGCCTGAGGGTGGCCAATGGAAGGGACCGAGGACCTAGAAGCCAAACGTGTTGGCTCGTGAATGTTGATGCTAATGTGGTATATTGTTTTTTTCATGACATTTCACGTAGTTGTTAACATTGGTCCTATTAGGGTGCTAGGGAAAGGTGCATGTTGCAGACTAGTCTAAGGTTGAGCATATGTTTGAACCAATGTCAAGGTCCCTACATTACATTGTTGCAAATAAGCCCATGTTTCTCATAATCGGAGGAGGTGTGGGCAAAACCGAGTATGGTGGTTTCGTGTACAAATGTGAAAAATATGGATCTTGTGCCTGGGTCTACTGTTAGGGAAAACTTGAGGAACCTCATGTCACTTCTTAAGTTCCTACAAATAGGAACACTGGTTAACCAGGTGTCCAGGTTCATCACATAAGATGCAAGTGTAGGCAGGTTAAGGTGTCATTGATTCTGATTTCCTCCTTGTATGAAGGGAGGTTGTGTGAAAAAGGGTGCTAGAGAAATATGAGTATGAATCTTCTCCCTCAAACACACAAAATATGGTTTTGGACCCATCATCTGTCACTGGTGCAATGGAGAGCAATGGTGTCAGAGTATTGGTTTGAGCGAGGGCTCCCAATACATCTTGATAACGAGGAATTTCAAGACAATGTTGTGTGTATTGTCTATACTCTATGCATATAACACATGCATGGTTGGTGTGTAATGCCTTATTATGTGTTGGTGTGTCCTTTTCTCTTGAAGTTGGAGGTGGGGCTACCGGCATTGTCGGGGCATGAAGAAGAGATTTTAACTCCTCTAATTTTGGGCACAAGTTAATAGAGTGCCCAAATACTTCATATAATGTAAAGGGTGATCATAGCCTGGATCAGGAAGTGGTTGAGGTTTCCCCCTTCTTTCCTTTCTGCTTATCCCTTATACTATTTGTTGTGTAGGTAAATCCCCTCTACGGACAAAGGCGATCCCACTAGCCTAACTGAGGTCTAGCAACAATCAAACAATGCTAACACGCAGGTTCCTAATTGCAAAGTAAAGGCGAGGATGAGAACCTACCTCGGATCCAACGCTTATATTCGTAGAAGGGTCGTCGGTTCCGTTCTTTCGCTTCAACTGGTCACAATCCTCACGATCTCCGTGAATAGACAGCTGCACATGCAAAGAACAAGACAAATACAAGCATAAAATCCGGGAAATGCAACTATGTATCAATTAGAAAGGATACAACTCAAACATCATAATAAAGACACGTGAGTGGAACCATAATGATAGTCATCTATTATTATTGATAAAACAAAAGAGAATACAACCGAGTTCTGATGTCAAATCCTCCTTTGGCTGGGTGAATCAGCAACACATGCCTTGCAAAACTTGTAGGGATGGGAATAAACCTCTCTCTCCTTGATCACTTGGACATGGATCTCCTCCTTAAAGATTTAGCCCCATAGGGATACACAAGACCTCTTGCAAGATGAGCTTAGCAATCCTCAGACTTTGGGAGCTTGAAAAGTAGAATTATTAACTAAGAATTACCAACTAGCCTGTCAAAGGGGGAAGGAACAAGCTTATATAGGGATAGGAGGAGTAGATAAGACCATCCACTTAATTCATGGGATTGTCCTTATCATTAGGAAGCTTCCATGAGAGGTGGAGAACTACTTTCCTCCTTGGGAGATACGAAGCCCAACTGAACCAATTCAAACTGGAATTAGTTTATGGATAAGGTGGAAAGAACCTTCGGAAGTTTGATGGTTAAAAACTTTACCTAACTGGGTTGGCGCTAGTGCGACTCTAAGATAGAGCACCAGTTCGCACGCCCTCTTTGGAGGATTTACCCCATTGGCACAAGCAATACACTATGGAACAGCACCAATGGAGAAAGGGCTATATTTTTGGGCATTTTGCAGAAGGTGTCTTCAGGGCATATAGAGTACACACTTTAAGGGATACAAAGCAGGTGTTTTCAAGTCATGTCACTTCTCACAGGTCCCAGAATAGGTCCTCCAATGTATGGGAGAAGGGGTAATAGGGACGGTGACAAAATACTGTGTAACAGATGCCCCCTAAAGCATGAAGCCTGAGAGAGACAGGGGTGAAGTGCTTTACAAGAACAAGGTTGACTGAAAACACGGCCGCCGGAGAACCTGCACGAAATACAACTGATATTTCAAATACATGATGTGCATGGTATGGGTGCAACCATCCATAACAAAGTACATAAAAATATGGATCCCAGGTATGGACGCAGCCATCCGATGAGGATCAATGAATAGAATCAGGCATGGTCGCATCCATCCAGTGAATGAGTCATGTAGTGATTATAATAATCCACAAAATGTAGCCTGGATCCCAACATACAAAATCCAGGGTCTTGCACTCCAACTCAACCCGAACCAAGTACAAGTTCAAGCATGCGAATATAGGAGTCGAAGTCTAACATGCGAGAACATCGTTTGATTACCAGTCAATGATGAAAACTGTTAACAGACACGAGAGGTACCACCAATAATGAAAATGGTCCTCAAGGTACTATAGGTACAATCCACGACGTACGAATCAGTGAGCCGGTGTCGAACACCCGTAGAGTCATCTGATCGGAGGCCAATGATGAAAACCTCATGTCGAAAACGAAGAACCTGCCATTGAGGCATGCAGGCTCCAAGGTACCTGAAGGGAGTCTCTAAGACAACTTCCTGGATAATGAGCTGAAGTCAACAGGAAGTGACCTTGATCAAAGGTGGGCCATAATGTTTCCCACATCATCAACACGAGACAGAGAAGGATAAAATGTTTTGTGTGAAGCATCAGAGGGAGGTTAAGTATTCTGCAGAGGTGAACTTCTCTTGAAAATATCGGCGGCACGACAGTGGATTTGGCAGTATTTGATATCAAATGATCAAGGGTCATGGTGACAAGGCGATGAGTAGATGAATGGTCAAATAGGATAACCCAAACCCACGGAGGCAGGTGTGAAACAAGACGAGATGTCCCCACCCAGACACGAATGCAAACGAGTGCCATGTTTAAGAGCGACATACTGCCGACACTACGATGATTATGGTTCCTTTATTTCCCCACCATTTCTGGCGAGTACCCCGGTTATTTTTGGATGGCAAGCTTGACGAGGATAGCATATGCTTGAGAGGCGTCATCACGACAGAATCCGATGTCATAAAGTTTTAACGAGTCCGACAAAGGAAGAACTCGGCGCCTTTTCATTTTTAGAGAGTTTGAAAAGACAACAAAAAGGAAACTCCAAGGGTGTCCTTTTTCGTAAAGTTGTGTCTCTCGAGCCCGAAAAAAGTATAAAACCATGCTCGAAAGAACCACCCGATCATTACGATCGAGGAGTACTTTTCATAATAGTGACTCTGATCTGAAAAAGTAAAAAAGCGATCAAAACCACATTGCTTCGTGACCATTAACAAACCAGAAATGACAAGGGTCCGACAATCTTTTCATTTTTTAAACGGTCGAAAAAGGGTTTAAAGACGACCACCTCTCATATCCATTTAACGAGTCGAGAGGACCAACTCGGCATTCTTTTCACATTTAGAGAGTCAGAAAAGAGCAAAAGAAGACCTCCATTTTTACTCTTTTTAACGAGTCAAAAAGGGAAAAATACTCGGCAATATTTTCATATTTTACGAGTTAGAAAAGAGCTTAAAGGTGACTCGGGTATGGGTTCATTTTTACACAAGCTTGAACCATGGAGAACTCTTCTTGGATTCGGTTTCATGTTTACACAAGCTTGAAATGAAAAACTATGCTTGTTATAAGTTTGCATGCCCCCAGCATAATGACGCAAAACAAGGCACATGCCCCCTAAGCTTCATTGCATTCAACAAAGTGGGTGGAATGAAGGTTCACTGTCGAGATCTTGGAAAGACTCAACTTGTATTTTACGAGATCTTAATCAAAAGACTCAATTTGGAAAGGGATTTGTTTCATTTTTTAGGGAGGTTGACACAGTAAAAGAACTATCCTCATAACCCTCATTTCATTTTTTAACAAGCTTGACACAAGATCAAGAACTATGCTCGAACAAACCCAGTTTCATTTTTTAAGGAGCTCGACATAGGAAAGCGAACTATTCTCCGCACGAACTTCATCATAATGAACAGGAAGTCGTAGCTTCCAAGAGTGCCATTCCTGGTGGAAGGATCACATCTTGGAAGTCAAGACCCAATGCCCCCAGGACACTATGCACGACAACAGCATCATTGGATACATGCACGGGATAAGTAGCCACGTAGTTGACCTGCGGCGAGGCAGATACAACTAGTGGATAAAAACCAGGAGGGGATGACAACTGCGCAGGAGGCACCAAGGTACTAAAGAATGATAATTGATATATAGTCACGATTCTTCCATCGTGTGGAAAGAAAACCACATGGAAGACTGAAGAGACAAGGGCCCCCATGGCATAAACATAGTCACGGCCAAGGAGAAGACTGAAATCTAAAGCACCTTGGGTAACCAGTACGTCTATATAGACGGTTTTGCCTCCCAGAGTAATAGGGAACTGTGGGAGGATCCCCAACGGTTGACTGGTTCCTCCGTCAAATGCCATTAGATTCTGCGCGACAGGCACAAGCTGTGGGGAGCCCAAAGCTTGCCAAGTAGTAGAAGGCATAAGACTGACAGATGCACCCTCATCCAAGACAGTGCCAGGTACTGCCTTGTCATAGGCATGTACTGTAATCTGGAAAGGCACATGGGATGGAAGGCGGAAGGCGTTCAAATGACTCCAGTCGAAGGAAACGACTGAACTGCTTGGTGGGGGAATCGTATGATTGCCCCCCTGCTCCGAAGAAGGACTCTTAGGATCAGATGGGATAGGAGAGTCGTTTTCGGACTCAGGAGAATCTGACGAGACGAGAAGAACATGATCATGATGCTCTTCTAGAACAGAGTGATCAACAGGCGGTGAACTCAAGTTGACACTCTCTCCGACCAATGGTTGGTCTGGAACAGGCTTAACACAGCCAGGTTCAGGAAGAGGAGGATGGACAAGAGAAGAATCTAAGTCAATCTCTTTGTCGACAGGGAGAGGATCTGAAGAGAGCCTCTGATAACCAACCGGGAGTTGGGGTGAAGAAGCTGTAAGACCTTCCAAAACAGCAGAAGCTTTATCCATGAGTGGACAAAGGTGAAGGGGATGGTTGCCTTCACATGGCCTACAGGGGAATCGAATCTTCCCGTTCTTCTTACCACTGCCAGCTGATAGGGTAACATCGCCATGAGCTCTAAAGGGCGATGAGGGATAGGCCGGATCGTGAGACCATACTTCTAAGATCTTAGGAAGGCTAGGACAATCCCGGAGAAGATGGTATCCCTTGCATAATCTACAAGGAAACTTAACCTTCCACGGAGGAGCAGAAGGAGTTCCGACCTGAGATGTACTCGGTGGAGTAACTGCACTTTTAACCTCTCGCTTATGAGACTTCTTCTTCTTTGTCTTGTTCGTCTTCTTCTTCTTCTTCTTAGCCACCTAGTTACTTGAACCTAGACTTTCACCAGGCGAAGTAGAAGATGAGGACGTAGAAACAGGCAAAGAAGGGGAGAGGTCCACCTTGGAATCAACATGATGTTGTTCGGGTGGAGGAACTGAGTGACCAGTAGTTGAGACATTAGGGATCATAGAGGTTGAGAACAACCAAACAGGCAACCCAACAATTAACCCAGGAAGGGACAACGTTGCTATGTAAGGAGCACCAACATTCCCAAAAGGAGGAAAATGAACAGGATTCCCATCATAGGGGATTCCTAGGTTAGTGAACTCTGGAAAAGTTGCCATCAAAAACTGAAAATCACACATGGGGCTGAAAAAGAGCCAAGACACACAATCAAATGGTCAACAAACAAAATCTAACAGGGCATGTGATCACGGGCGAATAAATTTTAAGACACGAGGACATAACTTGACCTTTGCATGTTTAAATATTCGAGAAAAGGACAAAAATATGACTTTAGTCGCCTTCGAATGTTTAATGAGCCTGAAGTGACAAGTGCTCAGACAAGCCTTTTCTTTTAGGGAGTCCGAAAAGGATCAAAAAGGGACTACTCTGGAGAACTAGGCAAGGGGTTTACCAGACAATCCGTAAAACTGAATATACACCTTGGCGATCGTATGAAAACCAAGGACTTTCCGTACGGCACTCAATCTTCCTGAATGTTATGTTCGGTGCGTTACAGGCTATAAGGTGGCCGACACGGCTTCCTATGGATCAAGGATGATAACTAGTGGAGTCTCCCCATATATACGTGACGGTACGTGGGAGCACAAGTCCGTACTAGACCAAAGTTGAATCACACAAGGAGGAATCACCCAACCTTAATGTGAGAACAAAAGTGACTAGGTTTAACGACGCCGGAGCACGTCTCTAGCCTAGACCTCTAGAATGTGAACATTATGTTCCAATGCATTTTTAAGTTCATTCGATTTATTTTAAAGTTGATCTTGAGTTAAGTTTTGGTTTTCAGGTCCTACCGTATGTAATTTCTCAAAATCCCTAAATGCACTCTATATGCCAAAACAAGTCATTCCATTGGATGAATGCTAATTACAAAAGGGTTAGAGAGCTTTCATGCAAACGAAATGATCACAAACAGCAAAGAGTTTCCCTAATGCAACTAATGCAAATCACTAAACTTTTCTTTAAGATCACTAATTTACTAATCAAAATGAAAAGTCCTAACTTTCATTAACTATTCCAAAGCAAAAGAGATTTTCTTTTTCAATAATGGAAAAATGCACTAAAGAGTTTTTTGAGAAATAGCACTAACAAATTCTAACCAATACACACACGTTCAGTTCCTCAAAACAAAAATCAAACATCCAAAAAATCAAAAAGGTCCCAAAGACAACAATGATCCGTGTGATCTGGGCTCAAAGTGAGAGGAAGCGGAATTCAAGTGAAGACGAAGAAAATCACCTAAATAACGCAACGAAATGATTCACGACTACCAAACAAGTGTAAAGGAGCAAGAAAAAGAGTCGACTGGAAAACAAAAAGATCGAAACACCTTAGGAAGGCTCGATTCACAAGGCCACTAGTTGCCCTAGGGCTAGAAATGCAAATCGGTAGAAAAAAACAAACACCCAGAGGGTAGCGATCGAAACCAGTCAAATCACACTCCAACACACCAAAGTATTCTAGTAAAGGTACTTAGGACAAAACCAAAGCTCAAAAAATGAAGAACCCTGCAATCTTCAAATGTTACATGCCTGGCACGAATGTGAGGCTGCAACTAGCGCCGTTCAGGATTGGAGCGGGTTGTCAATGCGCAACTTGCGCCAACTGGCGCGACTGTCATGCTATAAACTAGCACCAGTCGAGTTTTCTATGGAAAATAAAAAACACAAGAGCCAAGGCTAAACCAACAATACCTAAGTACTCTCAAGAGGCAAAAGCAACACAGGTATCCAACCTAGAAAGAAAAACAAGTGGGAGAAACCAAGGAAACAATCAAGGAACAAGGCTAGTCCCAAGTTGTTTAGCTTGCAAACCAAACCAGAGATGGACTGAAGTAGCGTTGATATACTTCGCTAATGCAAAGAAATAGCGTTTCGAAGGCTATCTGTCCAGACATCAGACTCCGTCTAATAGTTCACAAATCAAACAACAATACAAGATAAACAAACAAGGAAAAAGCCAACTCCCCAGCGGAGTCGCCAAATTGTTGTGTAGGTAAATCCCCTCTTCGGACAAATGCGATCCCACTAGCCTAACTGAGGTCTAGCAACAATCAAACAATGCTAACACGCAGGTTCCTAATTGCAAAGTAAAGGCCAGGATGAGAGTCTACCTCTAATCCAACGCTTATATTCGTAGAAGCGTCGTCGCTTCCGTTCTTTCACTTTAGCTGGTCACAATCCTCACGATCTCCGTGAATAGACACCTGCACATGCAAAGAACAAGACAAATACAAGCATAAAATCTGGGAAATGCAACTATGTATCAGTCAAAAAGGATCAACTCAAACATCGTAATAAAGACACATGAGTGGAACCATAATGATAGTCGTCTATTATTATTGATAAAACAAAAGAGAATATAACCAAGTTCTGACGTCAAATCCTCCTTTGGCTGGGTGAATCAACAACACATGCCTTGCAAAACTTGTAGGGATGGGAATAAACCTCTCTCTCCTTGATCACTTGGACATGGATCTCCTCCTTAAAGATTTAGCCCCATAGGGATACACAAGACCTCTTGCACGATGAGCTTAGCAATCCTCAGACTTTGGGAGCTTGAAAAGTAGAATTATTAACTAAGAATTACCAACTAGCCTGTCAAAGGGGGAAGGAACAAGCTTATATAGGGATAGGAGGAGTAGATAAGACCATCCACTTGATTCATGGGATTGTCCTTATCATTAGGAAGCTTCCATGAGAAGTGGAGAACTACTTCCCTCCTTGGGAGATACGAAGCCCAACTGAACCAATTCAAACTGGAATTAGTTTATGGATAAGGTGGAAAGAACCTTCAGAAGTTTGATGGTTAAAAACTTTACCTAACTGGGTTGGCGCTAGTGCGACTCTGAGACAGAGCGCCAGCTGGCGCGCCCTCTTTGGAGGATTTACCTCATTGGCGCGAGCAATACACTGTGGAACAACGCCAATAGAGAAAGGGCTATATTTTTGGGTATTTTTCCAGAAGGTGTCTTCAGGGCATATAGAGTACACACTTTAAGGGATACAAAGCACGTGTTTTCAAGTCATGTCACTTCTCACAGGTCCCGGAATAGGTCCTCCAATGTATGGGAGAAGGGGTAACAGGGACGGTGAC
>APFE031683298.1:20665-50554 GCA_000404065.3 Pinus taeda
AGATATAAGGTGGAAACCCAATGTGGGTGAAACCCACCTGCTGCAATTCGTCTCTATCTTCCTTTTAAATTAGAAAACTTCTTTTACAATGTACTGGTGCAGTCTTTTTACCAGTACGCAGGCTGCAACCTGCAGAGAGCTACAACTCTCTCTCGTTCTCCAGTTTCTCCTGGAAGGGAGCAACAACCCCCTTTAGCTTTTGCACTAGCCAGGATACTAGTACGTAGGTGCTGGCCTACAGAAGGCTACAACCTTCTCTTTCTTCCAGGGACCACTTTTCATCAATTTTCAAACTGGATCCATGAACACCAAACAATCATCAAGAATCAACCAATATCCTTTTCACCAACTAGATCTGAAACAAGTAGATACTTCACTGACAGCTGTACACAGAACACTGTACCAGAAACCACACAGCAGAAACAGAACCCAAAACACAGCAGCAATAAGCAGAAACAACTAGATCACAGCTTAATGCATATACGCTTTTTCAACAGTCTGCAACTTGCGTGCATACGCATTTGAGTATGGAACAACCCGCGTATACGCGCCTTTACTTCCCTTAAACTGCGTGTATACGCCCCTTTGCTTTACCGAACCTGCGTACAGATCTATAAAGGACAACACACTCTTCCAGATATTTAATCACTAATTAACCCAGATTATAGATCAGATAAGCGCCACATCAAGCAGATCAAAATCATAGAGAGATACTATCATTTAGGTTTAAAGATTATGACCCATGAATAGACCTTATCCTTCCTTTTGTGCTAAGGTTCCTCCTTCCTCCAGATCCAGATCTGCGTCACCATCCAATATACCAGCTCTAGCACTTTTTCAGATCTTCAATAATAATCCAGATGGTGTTTTGTCACAAGATCTCCTTCCTCTTTTATAGCCCTAGGCCTTCCCCAATACCATGGTCCAAAACCATAACATTTCAATACCATGAACCCAAAAACAATGGATCGACACAATTGACGAGACGCCATGGTCCAAAACATAGGTTCAAGTTCCAAGATCTAACTGCCATGGACCAAAAGAATGATCACCGACATTTACGCGCTTTTGTAAAGTATAACCCGCGTGTATACGCGCCTTCGTCTAGATGAACCTGCGTATATGTCTTTTTCTACTTTCTGAGTGCCTGAACTGAGATCCGTTACCAAAGAAGGTTGCCATCAAGGACAACACATGTGCCATAGCTCCAAACCGGTGCCATAATGCCAACAATTTCGATGTAGGTGTAGCTCTTTTTCTAGTGGTTTCCTGTGGGGTGGGTATAGGAATGATGCTAGTTGTTGTAATTCCTGAGTTTACTGACATGTCCTGAGGGGCCAAATACCATATAGGTATTGTGAGAGCCATCTTTGGTAATGTTAAGGTTTCCATGACTTGGTGTAAGACAAAATAATGTGGGGGATACAAGAAATGTGTTTGAGTGATCGCATATGGTAGGAAGGTCGAGTCAGTAGTCACAACACTCGGGGTGTTTGGAACTGTTCTTGAGGTTGAGGTGTGTTTGATGAAATCATCATACACAATGGGGATGGAGGGGGAGCCTTTATTATAGTTGGACAACCAAGGTATGTGCTAGCGATGAGGGTTTGAACATCTCTTGACCTGATTTAGTAAAATTTGTGATTAACTTGTTGTGGGATCCTATAAAGGTAATACCTGTCACGGGTGTTGGATGTATTTTTCTCATAGCATGTGAGTTTGTCTACCGTAATGACTTTACCATCATGGGGAACATCATGATACAAAATAATGAAGATTCCACTATAGTCATGATGTACATGTAGCTACAACCTAATAGGATATTGTAATCAAGTTGGGAATCAAGGACTTCTATATCTATGAGAAAAAAAATTATCGGAAAGCTCTATCAAAATGTCCTAAAAAATTCCTACAGGGGCTGAGGGGCACTTATCGTATGCTATGAATGTAATGGGTGATGGTTTAAGTTCGAGGGACCTAATTTCTACCAAATATATTTAGACATGATACAGGTGGATTCCCCCTCATCAACAATGTAATGATGGATGTTGATATTCCAAATGGTGACCAGAATATGGAAGTCGACTATCGATGGAAGGCATGGCATAGTGTTTTCCAAATCAAAATACATAAAATGAAAATTGACAAGTTCAATTGTGACCAATGTGGAAAGAAGGAATTTCTGTTGGGTTGGGAAAGTTTGCAAAAATTCCTGTACTGACATTGTTGATGGGGATTGGACTAGATCACCTATGATGTTATAACTATGTGATGCCTTTGTAGTATGGCATGCTTGATGTAGTATCCCTTTGACCATACATGGGATGGTTTCTAAAGGGGGTCGATATAACGTCAAAGTGGTCATAATTGTAATGGTGGTTGATGTTGAAGGGTTGATTTCTAGAGGGGTTTCATAGTCTCAGTTTCACATTTACAAGAGGATGTCCTCACCTGGCATGTAAATGTCATGATTGGTGAAATCCATGGAATTTCCTCCAAGAGGATTTTGATATTGTTATTGGGGGTGTTCATGTTGGTTATTTACTACTCCCTGGTGGGGGAATGGTTTTTTCATAACGATAGGTTGTTGGTTTGGCTCACCCTACCCCTTGTCATATTTCATCCTTTTCAACTCAAGGAGTTGAGGGAAATGGTGAGTGTAATGGCCATATTCCCCACAAATAACATGAGTGTGATTATTTCTTAGACTAGCATTCTTGTTCTGCTTTTATGGGTTGTTATTGCTCTGACCCTAGTTTTGGTTCTAGCTGGGGGGGATGTGTTAATATGTGGATATGCGATGATCCTTTACACAATTACCTACTTAGGCTAAGTTGTGATTGTTCCTTGCATGAAAAGAAATAATAGTTGGATGGTGGGCCACTTACTTCCTTCCTATTACACTATGTGTGCCTAAAAGGGAGATGGAAAAACCAAGTGCGTTAAGAAAGATTTCATACGCAAGCCTAGGATCATCTGAAAGACACAAGGGAAGCAAAGGCTACTCCCTTTATTTAATAACACTTTCTCCTAGCCCCAATACTAATGAAATAAAAATTCTTTGGTTAGTCAAAATATGTGTGTGTATTATGGGCCACTTACTCTTCTCCTAATTAAGTTATGTGAGTTGTGAGAAATAGAAAAACAATTTGAAAAAGATGTGTGGATTATGGCCACTTACTCTTCCTCTTAATTAAGCTATGTGTGAAATGAAAATTATTAAAGTAAATACTAAGTAATTACCCTACTAATAGTGATTAGTAAAGCAATTAAACAATTTAGACTAACTGTAAAAAATTGCATAGGTGAAGGAAATTCACTAAAGGCTTCCTACCACCAAAGAAAGAAAAATTAAAAAGAATTTTTAGCTCTTTGTAACCCGCGCAAGTTATCCTCTACACAAGCATGTAGGACACACATCACTCTACGATAAAAGTCGTGCACTTGACAAAAAAAAATATTTAGTGGTTTTTTTGGATGAAAACAAGTCACAGGGGCCTGCAAAAATTCCATAGAACTAACAGAGGCACAATTGAGTGGAAATGCAAAGAGAAAGGTCATGCAAAAAAATTGTTAGATAAAAATAAGGAAACAAGTGGAGTCATGATCCAGGTGGCCCCATAAATTCTCAGAAGTTAAAAGGTTGCTCCAGAAAGGTTAAGTTTTGGAAGTTCCTAAATCTCGGCAATATTGGCATCAATTTGAAGAGCTCGTCGTTACGTTTTTGGTGGCAAAGACAACACTCAAATCCAATTCCGTATGACCAACTTATTTTTGTGAGAAGTTTGTAAAGGACATCAGGCTGTGGGACCCGATTCACTCATATGGCATTAAAAAGGACCAATAAGCCATTGACACATGGCATGCCAACATTAACTTCCTAACCCTGCACAAAATATATATATATATATATGTATCTTAACCAATATGATAAAATTAAAACAAAATTGGTTATTATATAATATGGTTATAATAAATAACCATAATCTAAATTGTATTAAAATAACCCATAAAAAACAGAAACTTCTAAAAAATAAAACTGTTATTAAGGTACAATGACATACATTATGGGTGGAAGCCATATTAAATGTCATGTGGTCAAAACAAACAAATACAAAGGCACGGAGGCTATACAATGAATTCGGTATTGTAAACATATAAGTTTGAAATGGTTTAAACCAAAAATAAACAAGAATCATAAGTTGTGTGTTCGTTGGTTAACCAACCATGTGGCTCGGGGGGATCGACCAAATAATTGAAAATGGCAATGTCAAATCAAAATTTAACGCATCATTTGATGGGTTCGGAAATATCATATGGCATTAAAAAGGACCGATAAGCCATTGACACATGGCATGCCAACATTAACTTCCTAATCGAGCACAAATAAAAACAAAATAATATATTAAAATATATGTATCTTAACCAATATGATAAAATTAAAACAAAATTGGTTATTATATAATATAGTTATAATAAATAACCATAGTCTAAATTATATTAAAATAACCCATAAAAAAACATAAACTTCTAAAAAAGAAAACTATTATTAAGGTACAATGACATACATTATGGGTGGAAGCCATATTAAATGGCATGTGGTCAAAACAAATCAATTACAAAGGCAGGGAGGCTATACAACGAATTCGGTATTGTAACCACATAATTTTGAAACGGTTTAAACCAAAAACAAACAAGAATCATAAGTTGTGTGTTTGTTGGTTAACCAACCATGTGACTCATGAGGATCGACCAAATAATTCAAAATGGCAATGTCAATTCAAAATTTAACGCATCGTTTGATGGGTTATATGACTGCCAATGCATTAACCATTTCCAAAATCTAAAATTTTGCTAAAAAAAATGTGCCTAAGTTGGGTTTGAACCCAAGTCTCATGCGCCCCACTTTGCGCTTTACCAGTAAGCCAACAACACTACATTGTAATGTTCGTTGGCGCATATCTCACTCTTTTTCCTACCGAGGTCGACAATGGAGAGTGGATCAAAACCAAGAGTAAATCCGGAGGGTGGAACCATGAGTCAAAGAATATGCAAGATGCCAAAAATATTCCCTTAGAGAGCCACAAATGCGAGTGATGGAATTTGTCAAGCTTATAGTCATTTTTGCACATTTTTTCATAAGGAGTCTAATTGTGTAGTCTGTTTCCCCATTTGAGCAACAAAAATGTAGGTGTCTAGCAACAAGGAATCCTTAGAGAATCTTGTCGAATCTAAAAGATTCCCTTGGAGGTAGATTTGGACCAAGACAAAATGATGCCAACCTTATAATAATTTTTCATAGAATTTGATAGGGAGCACAGTGGTATGCTTAGAATCTCCATCCAAATAGTGGATTTTTTGGCCAACTTCAGGAATGAATCTTTGGGGGAATCTTCAAGATTCTCGAGGGTCCAGAATTTGACGGTGTCAGAAAGGGGGAAATTTTGTGGTTGTTTAACATGATTCCAGTGGTGTAGTCCATTTCAGTAGCTGAGCTTTGCATATTTTGGCCATCCCCGAAAGTGGAGGTATATGATGCAGTGATTTGATGCTTTTCTTTTATTTGTTGAGATGATGATTTTGTTGTTGAGATATCTGATTACCATTATGTTGAGGGACACTTGTATGCCACATCATGTGAGATTTTATTATCTTTTCATGCTGAAGGAATGCTCATTTGAGTGAGAGTTCCATATGGAGAATGTCTCTTGAAGAGACATGCCACTCTTGTTGAGGGAATTTTCCCATGTGAGTGAGAGCTCCTGAGAACGTTTCATGAAGAGACATTCCACTCCAATTGATGGTATTTATCCTTGTAATTACAAAACATATTCCATGTACATCATCATCATTTTACAGCATTCAATAAAGCAACCTCCTCACTCTTGACAACAGGGCCCAGAGACGTAACCCACACTGGGTGAACTCCATTATCAATGTGTTGTGTTCTTGATTTGATGATCGTCATTATGTTTCCTCTTCTTTCAGTATGCACATGTGGTTGTTTTTTACTCTTTCATATAAAAAAATTCTATCATGGAAGTAAACTATCTTGGATTATTTCAGTAGCTGAAAAAATCCAGATAAAGTTTGCTATCAGAGCAGTCTTCTCACTGATGTGAATTGCAAGTAGGAATGATTGAACATGCAACAAGAAGGGAAATGGAGGATGATAGAGATATGTACAAGGCCTTCTACAGGATGTCAAAAATGGTAGACATAATGTATGAAAATTATGACGAGAAGATGGCAAGAGAGGAACGGGAGAAAGAAAGAGCAGAGGATGATGCTCCATCTACTCCCTTGAGTGATCATTCATATTCCTTATTGTCTTCTCATCATTCAAATGAGGAGATCAGTCAAAGCCTTCAAGCAAATAATGTTGAATAGCGGAGAATTCTATGAGAAGAGAAATAGGAGAAGCAGATATTGTAGCTTCAGTTATGAGCCATGGAAGAGGCCTTGGAAAAATTGAAGCACAACGGAGGCTTAGCGAGGCCATAATCACTTGTTTCATAATTGACAACTGAGGTAAACAATGTTGATCATTCTTTTGTTTCATTTTCACATGATGCTATTGTTGTTGGAAATATGGAGGTACCTATTTCAAGAACTAGCATGAGACTTCTCACCAAAATGGGATATAAAGGAGGATGACTTGATGTTAATGGCCAAGGAATGACTTAGCCATTAGAGCTGGTACAAAAAGCTCAATCCACAAGTTTGGGATACACTAAAGGAGAGTACTCAAAGGTGTCAGAATATTCCAAGACATTGTTGAAACTGGCGAGGAAAGAGAATGATGGGAACACATCACCATCCTCCCATGATAGTGAACATTACAGACGAAGAGATAAGGCAAGCTCTCATTGCTAGAATCGCACCAGAGACAACCGAGAAAGGTATAAATAGTATCATTACTCTAGAGTTCATTTTGATGACAAACATATTGTTAATGATGAACATAAATCATGGCATAGAAAACTGTGTAGTTTTTGTGGCTTACATAACTATGTGGTTGCTGAGTGCTAGAAGAGAATGGCAACAAGAAAGAGGATGAGGCATGTAAGGCCTTCTCCACATTAGGGAAGGAAGCAGATTAAGCAAGTCTGGAGGAAGAAAAATTTTAGCAGTCATTACAACATAGGTGGTCATCAAAGAGCCACGTGTTGGAGGCTTCATCCAGAAAAATGTCTTAAGGATAAAACACCTGTGCAGAAACCAATCAGTGAAGATGTTCAACAAGAAAACCTATCACATTCCTATTTTTTCAATTTTTTGAGTAAGAGATGGTTTTTCTAGATTTGATAGCTTGTCATGGCCACATTCTTGTAAATCATATGTTGCAATTTAAAATGTAAAAGTGATGATGTGTTTTCCATCAGTTATTAAAGCAGCGATGATGTTTTGGCCTTCTATTGATAGTTGGGGTATTGGTTTCTATTCTGATGTAGACTTGACCAACGAGTGTCTTATAAACTCTTGGAAAGTATCGGGATGTTTGGGTCATGGTTCATCATGTAACTGAGTATGTAATTTGCAAAGATGTACTACAGGTTTGTAGAGGATGCAGTTGTTGGCTCATCACTTATGGCTTAGAAGAACAAGGGTGAAGGAGAAGGAAGTGTGACCTGTTAGGACACTTGTGGTGTAACAATGTAACACAACAGTGACAAATTATGTTCATGATTTTGGAGGGCCAAAAGATCCTCAGAGGGGAGGAATGATTTAGGTGGCTCCAAAAAAGCTCAATTTTGGAAGTTCCTAAATCTCAGCAATATTGGTATCAAGTTGAAGAGCTCATCGTTACGATTCTGGTGGCTCAGACGACACTCAAATTTGATTCCATATGAACAACTTATTTTCGTCATAAATTTGTAAGGGACATCAGGATGTAGGACTTGCTTCACTCACATGGCATAAAAAATGGCCAATAAGCCACTGAAACATGGCATGTCAACATTAACCTCATAGCCTTGTACATACATACATACATACATACATACATACATACATATAGATATATATTAAACAATATGATAAAATTAAAATAAAATTGGTTATTATATAATATCGCTATAATAAATAATCATAATCTAAATCATATTAAAATAACCTTTTAAAAAAGAAAAACAATTTTTTTAAAACCAATGTATTGAAAGTTCGGTGGAAAACTATTATTAAGGTATAATGACATACGTTATGGATGGAAACCATATTAAATGGCATGTGGTAAAAAAAATCAATTACAAAGGCACGGAGGCTATATAACAAATTTGGTATTGTAACCATATAAGTTTGAAATAGTTTAAATCAAAAAACAAACCAGAAACATAAGTTGTGTATTTGTTGGTCAATGAATCATGTAACCCATGGGGATCAACCAAATAATTCCAAATGGCATTGTCAAATCAAATTTAATGCATCTTTTGATGGTTTTGAAAATATGTTATATACGGCCGCTAGTGCATTAACCATTTCCAAAATCCACTAAACAAAATGTGCCTAAGTCGGGTTTCAACCAAAGCCTCACGCGTGGCATGTGGTCAAAACAAATCAATTACAAAGACATGGAGGCTATACAACAAATTTGGTTTTGTAACCATATAAGTTTGAAATGGTTTAAACCAAAAAACAAACAAGAATCATAAGTTGTGTATTTGTTGGTTAATGAACCATGGGACCCACAGGGGATTGACCAAATAATTCCAAATGGAATTGTCAAATCAAATTTTATGCATCTTTTGATGGGCTCAAAAATATGTTAACCGTGTGTTATATATGGCCACTAGCACATTAACCATTTCCAAAATCCACCACACAAAATGTGCCTAAGTCGAGTTTGAACCAAGGCCTCACACGCCCCACTTGGGTGCTTTACCAACGGGCCAACAACCCTACATTGTAATGTATGTTGGTGCATATGTATAGGATCTCACTCTTTTTCCTAGCGAGGCCATTGGTGCAGAGTGGGGTGGAACCATGAGTGAATCCAAAGAGCAAAACCATGATTTAGAGAATATGCAAGATGCCAAATAAATTCCCTTAGAGGGCCACATATGCCAGTGATAGAGTTTGTCAAGCTTATAGTCATTTTTGCACGTTTTCTCTCTAGGAGTCCAATCATGTAGTCTATTTCCCTATCTGAGAAACAAAAATGCAGATGTCCAACAACAATAAATATTTTGAGAATCTTATGGAATCTAAAATATTCCCTTGGAGGCGGATTTGGACCGAGACAGAATGAGGCCAACTTTATAGTCATTTTTCATAGAATTTTGCAGGGAGTGCAATGGTGGGCTCAGAATCTTCATCCGAGAAGTAGATTTTTTGGCCAACTTTAGGAATGAATCTTTGGGGGAATCTTCAAGATGCCCTAGATTCCAAAATTTGATGGTGCCTATTCGATTTCAGCAGCTAAGCTTTGCATTTTTTGGCTATCCCCAAAAGTGGAGGTATATGATGCAGTGATTTCATGCTTTTCTTTGATTTGTTGAGATTATATTTTTGTTGTTGAGATCCCTAATTACCATTATGTTGAGGGATACTTGTATGCCACATAATGTGAGATTTTATTAGCTTGTAAGGCTAAACGAATGCCCATTTGAGTGAGAGTTCTAATAGGGAGAACGTCTTGTGGAGAGACATGCCACTCTTGTTGAGGGAATTTTCACATGTAAGTGAGAGTTTTTGAGAACCTCTTGTGGAGAGACATGCCGCTCTGATTGAAATTATTTATCCTTGTAATGACATAGAATATTTCATGTACATCATCATCATTTTACATCATTCAATGAAGGGGCCTCCCCACTGTTGACACCAGGGTCCAGAGACGTAACCCACACTAGGTGAAATTTGTTATCAATATGTGTTCTGTTCTTGATTTGTTGATCGTCATTATGTTTCCTCTTCTTTCAGTATGCACATGTGGTTATTTTATACTCTTTCATATGAAATTCTGCTAACATCATAGAAGTAAAGGATCTTGGATAATTCCGGTAGTTGAAGAAATCCAGATCAAGTCACCATCTTGTTATTGGAATTTTTTTTTCTATTGAGTACCAAAGACACCTTCCTTGGAGTTGGTTGTTACCTACAAGGATTAAACAAGTAATTGCTTGTCGTTAGTGGAAAAACATGGATAAAAAAAGCATTGAAAGTAATGGAAGCAATTCATAGATAAATATAAACTAAAAACTACACTAGATAACACATAAACAATGCTTAATGAAGAAAAACATCAACGAAGTTTAGGAAAAGGGTTCTCTTTATTGTTTGTTGAAAGTAGAAGAAATACAATAGATGAATTCAAAACACTTGGAGAGAATTGTATGAGAAATGGTGCTAAAAAATCCTCAACAAGGAAGTTCCTTTCTCAATCTTCTTTCAAGCTTCCTCTCTCTCTCAAAGAATTATGAAGATAGTCCTAATGATGAAATCCTCTTCACAATGAAATGTTGGATTGCTAGGGAACAATTTTGACATCATAAAAATGCTTTAATTCTTCTTAATTAAATGCAGGATTTCATGGGAGAAATTATGAAAGCATGAAATTATATGAGTTTTCTGATCTTCCAATGGCCTGCTTATATAGAATTTTGAACTTGTCTTTCACTCTCTTAGATCATTAATGAAAAAATAAATGAAGAGAAGGACATGAGGATCCCTTAGGGGATGCATATCTCCAAGTCAACTTGAAATAGGTTATCCTTGGGTGGTACATGTCAACAAATCCCAATTCAAATTGTATGAAGTGGTTCTAGGTTGTTGACTCAGACTTTGGTTGGACCACACAACTATCAAAGAAAAAGTCACGCAGTTGTTAATCTCCACCTTTGGATGGCCCATGTGGGTAGACTTTTTAACTTGAACCTTTAGAAAACTTCTTTTTTTTTTGTTTCGTGATTTCTTCAAATCAAAAGTCTTCACCTGTACTTTCTGATGGATGAATCTAGGTGTCATCTATCTCATACAAATGTGTGTATGAGTTTTCCATGTTAATAGCTATAGAAACCCTAATTCTAGCACGTGTCAATTCTTCAAGAAGTATTCCTTCAAGCAAGCCAAGGTCAACTAGACCAAATCAAAGTATTCATCTTTCCTGCAACTTGGATCTGTAATTCATCCTCCTGCAATTCAGACCTGCAATTCTCGACCTTCCTTAAAGCTGCAAAAACCCTAACCTTTGCACGTGTGAGAGAATATGGCCCAAAAACAAAGTTTTCTTCTTCTTTTTTATTTCTCCTTGCTTCTTATACCTTCCCTGTTCCTTTCTCCTTACTTATAGCTTCAGATCAAGCTTTAGTCTTGATAGATAGAATTGGTGCTAAATGAGGTCAAAGTTGCTTCTATTTATAGGCTTTCCATGAGGTCGAATACCCTCTTCTAGGCTAACTTGTCTCTACCAGGGCTGACTTGTGGTAGGAGGCTTGTAGGACTTTCAAGACTCATAATTAATATCCTTTACATGTTACAACTTTCCCAATAGGGTCTTATACAAATGATATATACTCAACAAAATTGATTTTTTGGCATGACAAACCCTAGAAGCATGAAGAAAATGCTATACCTAGATGACCATCAAAAAGGGAACATAAAACCCATGTTTAAAAATAATATGTTGTTCTTCCTTTTATTGTAAGATAAGATATACATAATGATTTGAGTACATTAACAATTATGAAGACCGAAAATAATTACATTTTCCAGCAATATGGAGAGTGTTACAAACTATATATATATATAATATATATATATGAGAGAGAGAGAGAGAGAGAGAGAGGAGAGAGAGAGAGAGACAGAGAGAGAGAAAAGATTTATGACATGTATATTGATATAATAAATGTATACTTTATAATATAGATTATATTATTTTAATATAATAGATATCATTGAGATTAATTAAAATTTAATGATAACCTTATTGGCATTTTTTAAATATGTAAAATTAAAAATGTTATCCTATTATTTATATATGTTAACTTATAATTTTATATAAGTCAAAACTTATAAATAACTCTGTAACTTCTCTGTGATTGAAGTCCTATAATTAGTGTTGACTCTCCTTTCACATGCAATTTGTATATGCATCAAAGCATCAATTGGCTTTGTTGGTTCTTGTAAATGTTTGTACCCTTCTCAAGGACCACAAAATGCTTATGGGTTATGTGTATGTCATGCCATATATCTCTTAGCCAAACTTCTTAAACTTTTGTTAGATTTCTAAATTTATACAATTGCACTCTTCCCTTGACAATTTAAGACTTGGAATTAGCAGCAACCTATTTGTTGTTTTGTTTATCCCTTTTATACTCATAAAAATTTAATTGAATATGTATAAAAGTTTAGTGAACCTTAACCAAAGCTTTTAGATTAATCTAAATTGAAATCTCAATCTTTAAATCCAATGAACCTTAACTAAAGATTTAATATTCATTCAAATTTGAATGTCATGCTTCAAAATGTAACAAACCTTTGTGACTTAGGTTGATTCCCTATTGTTGTTGGTGGAGTAAGTTAAAAAGGGGACAAATTCAACTCTTTTGAGTCAAATGTTTTTCCCAAATTTGAAATTTATTTTTCAAAAATTTATAATGTTACATGATCAATGGGAATTTGGACCATGAAACTTTGATCTTGGGATTTTTTTAATGAAAATTCTAAATTACTAAAATTATTAATAAAAAACAAATGTAGAAAGATGGAATTTTGCCTCACCTAAATAAATGGTCACTAGAAAGGTTGAGTTTGGCCACTTACTAACACACCCCAAATTCATATCCATCAAAGTATGTTATATATTTAAGGTAAATTAGTAATTTTTTTCATTCCAAAATTTATGTACACATCATCATCTAGATGATTCTCACTGGGTTTTATTTGTATAGGTGCCCTTACATATCAATTTATCTAGAAATTCCATATATTTTTAATTTTTCCCAAGTTTGACCTAGCCTTTAGTTAACATACATTAAACAATTAACCATTTTTTGTTAACTTATTAAAATTCTCAAAATTTAAATTACTTATTCTATGAGAATGTCTGTTGTCCTTGTGGCTAAACTATAACTAGGGGTAGTATGACGGGTCATGTATTAGACTAATGATAGATTCTACTAGAATAACATAATGCCATGAGAAGTAGCTTCAGTAATGACCACAAGAGATACTGGCTTTCTTGTGAATATTATTTAAAGTTAAAACATCCTTTTGGTCATGGAGTAAGACGTAAAATTGCTTCTGATATGTCAAGAGCCCATATTCATCAAATGTAAGTAAACAAATGAACAACCTAGGACCCAATGACATCTAGTAAGAGTCTACCCCTTTATAGACCACCAACATCTCATTTCAATTGGCATAGTTTTCTTTGAATAATGACAATGAGTCAACTAACATTTGCAAAGAAACAATCACATTGAAAAGAGTTTCGAGTATTACTTTGTTCACTTTATGAAACCTTAATTACTAATTTCAAAAACAAACAAATGCATAATAAATATATCACTTTCAAGTCACAACACTAATCGTACAATACCTTATACATATTAATTGTGGATATCAACACCATGTTCATATGGGATCATGGTAACTAACATGTTTTACCAATGTGTAGGCATGTGATTGATCTTAACATATACAATACACATTTTTTTAATATAATATACCATGTTATTGTAATGAACAAAGGAAATTCCCAAAACAACTTAAGTGATTAAACTCAAGACAAACCCCGTCGAAAGGCCTATCACCAATGCCTTCACATGTAAAAACATAAACAAATGTCATGGTGTGACATGTATCACTAAATAGACAATGATTTCTAATTTGCAATTGAATTTCTATTCACCTAACAATCAAGAAGTGAGATATTACTTCACTATATATTTATTTGAACTAGACAAAATGGTATTGTTTTTTGACACATAATTCTTGTATTTTATTCCACATTTGGTTCACCCTTGCTAGGTTGTGGAAGGTGTTGTTCTTATCCCCTGCCTCTAGCCATATACGTATTGATTTTCACTAGTCACATATGTTTAATTTTCTTAATAATTATGATTTTTATTTGTCTTTGTAAGGTTTTATAAATGCTTGACCCAATCATGTGAAAGCATGTGAATGTTGTAGCTTCCATTCCTACTACCAATTGACTCTTAGAATACACTTTACACTACAAATATATGCTAATTTATTATTAAACATCATCATAGTGGAGCTTGATATAGAAAGCCTACTATTAATACCATATAATACAATGATTTGATTTACAATGACCTTCACTCCACTTTGCATTTCTAACATGATAAGCTTAAATGAAAATTTTAATTAATAGTTGAAAGGACTTGAATTGTAGACCATTTTTCCTTTTCTTACACAAATTCAGTAGAGGGATAATTGTTGAAAATGAGCTCACTACTATGAGGGGAGGGGGAGGGGAATGTGAATCAATAGTGATGGTGTTTATTTGATATTTAATTCCTTTTACGACAACACCCAATGATTAGTGAGAAAATAATTAAAACATAATTAAAGAATGTAGAACCATTATAGAAACAAAATAAAAACACCATCAAGGATCAACAATAAACCATGCACTAAGGGGACATAAATGTTTCTGGTGGAAAACCCCCTTCAGGGAAAAAACCCACCCGTTGTTACTGCTACTCAAACATTCTATTAATAGCTGAAAAAATGTGTACATGGAGTAGCTAACACCCACTAGATGGAAGACTAGACTCCTATAACAATGCACTAACATCCATCAGTTGAGAAGTACCTATGTTGGAAATATTAAGATGGGGTTTGAATCAATATTTCTTTACAATTGTTATTTTTTACTAGTTAAGATCACTTATAATTAGAACACATAGTGAAGAAAGATAGAAATAATTTTATTAATCAATGACAAGAAATTCAATCCACTTTTTACAATAATCAAGTACAACAATAGCTTAGGGCTCCAACCCTAAAGATTCCACTATTCAATCGATTAGGCTCCAACCTCCAAGGTGCCAAGCTCCAACTTGGTCTTTATGAGGCTCCAACCTCTAGGGCTCCAACCCTATTTTCCAAAAGGCTCCAACCCTCTCCACTGGCACAGGATTCAACCTGATATTCTTGACTCCTATCCTCTAGGGCTTCAACCCTCTGCTTTAAATATTCAATATGGATTCAACGATTCTTCAAGGCTTCCAATTTCTTCTGCAACAAACCCTGGTAATGCTCTCAATCAATATTCAATAACCATTATTTCATCAATGACAACTTTATGGTTCTCAAAAAGTGTCTCCACAACTCTTCATGTCACCCAAAAAAAATTCTTCAAGGTCCCATTATGAGGACTCCCACCAGTGCACTATGATCTCCAAGGGTGCCTTCAAGATTAGCTTAAGTCTTCAATAATTCTTTCCTAATATGTCTTCACAATATTCTCAACAAGTTTCTTAATTTTGACTTCAAGGGATCTTCAAAAATGCTTTGACTAAACCTTCAAAATGGCCTTTCAATCTCAACACAATCCCAGGTCTTCAATGTCCCTTCAACAAGCCTCAATAGTGCCCAATAAGCCTTCAATTTATGCTTCAAGGAATTCTTAAGGATACTCCTTCAAAGACTGCTCATAAGTTCTTCAAATGTTCCCCAACTCTACCCTATTTTGTTCTCAAGAGAAGACTTCAACAATCTTTATTTGTCCAATCCTAATAAATAAACACTTTGACCATGGAAACTTTGACCACAACAACTATGACAATTTCGACCACAACATCTTCAACCACGACAGCTTTGACCACAACAACTACGACAACTTCAATCACGACAACTACAAAAACTTCGACCATGGAAACTACGACAACTACAACAGCTTTGACCACAAAAACTATGACAAATTTGACCATGGAAACTATGGAAACTTATTTGCTCCTAGCTTGAACTTGTGGGAGGCTATTTAACCCAAGAAAGTTTCCACAAACTTATCTTCCTAGCTTTTCTAAGTTGCGATTGCTTCTCTACCTCTTGTTTGTCTCCACCAAAAAATATGAGCTTAAATGGATGAATTTAGGTTTATATTTATAATGTTTTTTCCATATTCTAAAGGGACACATCTCTTTGCCAAGGGTTATGAGCCCACTCAAGTTAGCTTGGACAGTTTGACAATTTTTGACATATGCTGATTTAGAAAATTGATTTCTCTTCAACAATAAGGAATTTGGGGGCAAGTGAGTACTTATGGAAATCTTATGACCTCCTATATAAGCTGATATAGTATTCCATTCAAGATATGACCTATAATGATGGAAACTTAATTTTTCTATCATATGCATATTTTTTCCTAACAACCCTATTAAAGAATATATTTTATGGAATTAGAGCATCAAGTGGATTATAATTTTTTCACTATTGTGACATGCTAGTGCATGTGAACTTCATGCATTAGGATTGCATACAAGGACTAGGGTTTCTTTGACATATTCATACATCTAGGGTTATTATATTAGGGCTTCATCACATGGGATTTTAACTCATTAGGATTAGGGAATCATTTATTCATTCTAGGACTTTTAGGTTAACATAAGCATATTTAGGGTTTCATCATATGAATGATCCATGCAAGGGAATAGACCTAGGGTTTCATTAAATAGCTTTAGGGATGGTGCCAACAAGAGCTCTTTCATGTATCTAGGGTTTTCATCCTCAGTAAGCAATGCTAGGGTTAGGATTTTTCACTTAGGGTTTGTACTCATATTGACATTAATGAAAACTTTACCAACAATCCCCCCCCACTTGTCATTGATGGAAATATTATTATTTTAGTATTCTCTCCCCCTTTGACATCAATGGAAAATGGGCGTTTTTCTTAACAATGTTTTCCTTTAGGTTCTCCCCCTATCTTCACGCTTCTCCTCGTCCATGCTTCTCCCCTTATGATGCTTGACATGTTGCTCCTTTTTTGTCATTTTCATGCAACTCCCCCTCTCATCATAATTTACTTCTTTTGATAATGTGGCACAAGAGAGATGCCCATAGTTTTCATTGCTTCATGTGATCAACTAACTCCCCTTGCTTGCATAAACTCCTCTTGCTCTTCTTTTTTCTTATAGAACCCATCAGATGTGTAGTGGGGACAAAGAATCATGTTCTTTAATGGAATTTCTCCCCCTAATAGTATGCATGGTATTCTTCTTAACTGGGAGAATCTCATCATCAAAACTTGAAATATTATATCTGCCAAAGATGTACTCATCAGATCAACAACATGTGTTGATGCCTTGAGTGTCCAGGACACTTTCTACTTTAGTTTGTTTTCTTCTCCATACTTGTTTGACTTTATTTTCATGCTTGGGAGTCATGGTTTTAGATTGTTTAGGAACCCAAGTCAAATTAAAATCATGAGCCATATGTCCAATCTTATGGCAATTGAAGCATTACATCTTGTTCATCAATGAGGAAGCATGAATTCTTCTTGCAAAGATTCTTCTAGGAGACTAATGGGGACCATTATATTTGTCCTTGTGGTATTCCCTACAATCCTGCAATCCTTTGCCATGTGTCCAAAATTTGTACAAGAATAGGAATAACCAAAAAATATACTTTGGTACTTGGAGGATGGAGTTTGTCTTGATGTAATTCTGAAGTTTTTTTTCTTTGTGATCCTTTGATGATATCCATTTTGTTTTACATTCTTGACATCATTTGCATATCTTCTTGGAGTAAGGTTTCTTGCAATGTCATATTGACTCTTCTTTGTTTTGTAGGAACTAGGGGCATTAATATTTCTTCCAAGCTTCTCCACATCCTTTTTGTTGGATGCATTAGGGTTTGCATCACTTTTGTTTGAGGGTTCACCTGCATAACCAAGACTTGATTTATCAAGGGGAGAACTTTGATGACTTAGGATGTCATATAGGGTTTGAGATCTCTTTAAACTCTTGTTCAGATGATCAATTTCTTTCCTTAGGATATCAATTCCTTCTTTATCATCTTGCATTCTTCATCCTTCTTTTCTAGATGGTTCTCCATTTCTTCCTTCATCCTCATTGCTTCACATGATTGGGCCTTAGATGAGATGATATCTGATTTTAATTTTATGATATCTCCATCATTTTCTTCTAGTTGGCATGTCATGGAATTTCCTTTTTTGCTTCATCAACTTGTCCTTCCAGGAGAGCTAAAACTTCCATCACCTTTTCAGATCCTTGTGCTTGTTTCTTTGCTTGTTCTAGTTGAGAATTAAGGGAAGAGACATCTTCCTTGTATTGACCAATTTTTGTTTCAAAAATGTCTTCCTTTTTCTTTCTTTATCCAATTCATTTGTCATGGATATGACTTCTTCATGATGTCTTTTTTTGTTTTAATGAAATTACTCCTTAAGCTTGTTGAGCTCCTTGTATCTTTCTTGTACTTGAAGCTTAAAGAGATAAACTTTTGTACTTGTCTTGTGAAAGTCATAGTCACCATCTTGTGCTTTCTTCTTGAGTTCTTCATTTTCCTTATTCAATCTACTTATTTCTTCTAGTGCAGCGTCAAGTTTTCCCTTGAGATCTTCTTCATTTTCTTTATCTTTTAGGTCTTCCTTTGTCTTGATGTCTTCACTTTTTTTTTTCAACTTCCTTTGTAGATTCTAGACTTTCTTCTTGCTTTTCATTATATTCTTCATTAGAGGTGACGGTCAATGCTCCTTTTGAGTGAAGATTTTGAAGTTTTTTCCACATATCTTTTGTTGATGAACATTTTTTCACTTTGGCCTTTATAAGATTATTAGGGGAATTTTGACGTCTAAAATGGGCCTCCTAAGGAAATTATAAAATAATAGTGGAAATAATAAAATAATATTATATTATATCATCCAATTTTAGAGGGAAAAAGAATAAACTACTTTTTCAAATCGTATTTTCAACTTATCTCCTTGTGGGTTTACTCAAATTTCAAATGAGAACACTCGTTGGAAGCAAAATTTGACTCCCCACCAAAGGAGTACCCATGTTTCATAATTTCGATGGACCCTTCTACATGAAAAATGAGAAATACATGAAAAATATGATTGCAATCGCGTTTTTTCATCTCTTTCTCATTTTTTGTATAGAAGGGTCCATCAAAAGTATGCAACATGGCTACTCCTTGGATAAGTAACTAAATTTTTCATGCAAAAAGTACTCCTGCTTGAAATTTGAGTAATACCTTAGGGAGATAAGTTGAAAATACAAGTTGAAAAAATAGTTTTATTATTTTATTATTTTTTTATATTTTTACTTTTTTACCCCAAAAATGGTGAATCATCCCCCATGGTTGACATCATCATCTTGAATCATATTGGTTCTTATAAAGTTTATTTTGGTTGTACATTTTTCTTAGGAGGCCCATTTTATACCTCAAAAGTTCTCTAATACTTGTAGCCCACTCAAGATTTATTTTATTGCTATTGTACTATGATTCTTGGATTCTTCATCTTCTATTATACTTCCAAAAATCACTAAATCCTTGACTTAAAAACCTTGAGTCATTAACAAATTCTTAATTCTAACCTTCCTGTTGATGGTGCTAGACCTGAAAACATGTCAGGGGATCTCCCTGGTAAGAAGTGCCAACTAGACCTTAGACCGTTTGTAGTAGGAGCCCCAACAATGGGTAGTAAAGCAATGCCTTGACTGCGATAGTGGGCAGAGGTAAGTGTGATATATTTGTTGGAAGCAAGTGTGTGACCTTGCAACGAGTCAAGTGAGATTCATGGGGGTTCTAACAAATAGAGGGGAAAAGGAAGTGTGTCCCTTAGAATCCTGTAATAGTACGCAACTTGAAAGGAACACACGAGATGAATGACATCACAAGCTGGAAAGCAGAATAGTCCACAATCCAAAGTGACGGGTTAAACCAACAACACGTATGCAACAAGATTCATACAATTGTATACAAAATTGTTCATACACAAATGCGTAAGTTAAATAACATATATTGCTAAAGCAACCATAATAGTCCAACTACAATAACAACATATGCATGAAAACGTGTTGGCTCTGTTATATATATAGAAAGTGAAAGTTACATCCATACATACACCATTGGCAATCACTAGCCCAAATAGTGGAACATTACAGTCAACATCACTTGCTCCTCCAAAGATATGTACTTACTCTACATTGTGGAGAATCCAAGGCTCGTCAAAATAATCTCCAAGATTTCTCTAAGCAATGCCTAGCCAAAAGATTGGCTCCGAAAATCCTCTTCTATGAGTTATGAGGTTCTATATATAACAAAGGGTGGGGTGACCCTTGACATTCCCCTTTGACTCTTAGACTACCCTCATGACTCTTCAAATTCATTACATATAACTCCTTACATTACATATGACTCTTTACAAGACAAATGACTGTTTTCATTCCACTAATGACACTTTGAATTTCACTTTACAACATAATTACAATAATGATACAATTTCCACCTATACCCATGTGGGACAAAAATAGGCTTGAGTCAACCAAACAAGACAACACTAAGACCCAGACAACTGTGGAAAGACCAACTCGGAAACATCCTCCTGGTGATCTTTCGTGACAAACTGATGCCAAGCATGGTAGTGCACAATGGTTTCCACATATTGTTTGGTGATGTCTTTCTCGAAACGAACTCTTGCCTCCATCGCTTCCAGGTATACTGATATGGAACCTCTATCTAAATCATCTTGTAACATGTGCAACATAGTCTTGAGTGTAGTCGAACCGATGACATACCTCTGCATGTTCTCTGTGCTGGACTGCAAGTCTGCGTTGGTGCTCGTGTGCATCAACAACTCGAAGTACATGTCAATCTCCAGTCGAACTTGGTTCTTCTCTCTGGCCTCGGTGAGTATTTTCATGGATGCGATCCTATGCATCCGGATGATCACATCCAAACTCCTGAACAACCATGCATATGAAGCCTCAACACTGGTGATGAGCAACAGGAGTTCCTCATAGTTCCAGATCTGACTCCTGATGCGTGCTTTGTCCAACTCTGCCTGTGGCTTCATAATCTTATGCAAGTAAAGCGGGGCTCCCTTGTACCTCATTTTCCATGTATGTATGTGATCAACAATAGCATGTATGTCTGTGAGCATGCGTTCAATATTGATGCAACACTGCTGAAAGCCATGCAAATGGACAATTTCCTTGTGCACGTAGATGAGCCTGTCATACAATCTCCACATGATTGTCTCAAGGGCCAATACATCAGCGAGTATTGCTTTCTTCATTTCTGCTCTAGTGGATCCTGTTGATTGTTCTTCCCTCTACTTGGCTACTTGCAAGTCCTTAGCCATGCACTCATTTTGCTATCAAGAACTTCACACTTGATCTTGTGGCTTCAGAATAATCCTTTGTAACATCGTCCAAGGAAGCTAAATGTCTTCGTACATCAGAAATAATCACCCATTCTTCAAAGTGTGTAGAAGATGCATGATTATCCTGGGTTTGCACTCTGCGTGCCCGTACAATCGTGTGTCATGACTCGTCAGAGGTTATGTTGTACACATTTGTTCCCAGATCATCCTCAAGGAGAACAGTCTCTCCTTGTTCAATTGGGATTTGCTTTGCTATTGGAGCTGGTGAAGCCTGTGGAGTGACCTCGGTTGCCTTTGGCATGAGGTCCATGTCCTGATTTTGTTCTGGTTATACCATCTCCATGTCCATCTATTCAACCATCTGTTCAACCACATGTTTCTGCACTTGAAACAACACTTCTACAAATTAAAAGTGACAGAAAAAGAAGTAAAAGACATGAAAAGAAAAACTTACTTTAAAAAGCCATGAAGATCGTGACAAAGGTTCATAGATGCCCCGAGAATGCTAGAGCTCCAAGAACAATTGTGAAGAATGAGCTCTGGGGCATCCATTAAATAGATTTGGTAGATTTAGGGTTTATGATGCGCATGCCACAAATATAGGAAAAAATGGCACTTGGCGAGAAGTTTCTAAAATCAACTCGAATGTAACTCCCACTTGCTAAAAATAGATTTGTATTTTCTAGGAATGCTTTTTAGATTTTTTTATTTTTCTTTTCCGAGAAAGGCTTCCATGCATGCAAGGAAGAATTGCATAGTTCTGGAGGGAATCGAGCAACCTAACACCACATGCAACGGGAAACAACTAAAGAAATGCTTCTATGCAATTCCTAGGCTAAGTGGCTCTAGCTTCCTCTCATTCTTTGCATAGTTTCCCAACTGAAGACAAGATGTGAGTTGGGTCTGTGCAGTTTTGAGCCCCATCTCACAATTGGTATGATCTGTGCAATTCTGGAGAGCAAGGTTAACTGCCTACTCTGCACAGTTTCTGAGAGCACGGTTGATTACCTGTTCTACGTAGTTTCTGAGAGCAAGGCTGACTTCCTGCTCTGTGCAGTTTCTGAGAGCAAGGCACACCGCTGGGCTGCTCCAAGTAATTCTTGAGAGCAAGGTAGGCTACCCTCTAAGACTGCATAGTTTCTGAGGGCTAGGCACACCACTGGGAAACTCTATGCAATTCCTGAGAGAAAAGCAAGCTGCCTTCTAGGACTGTGCAGTTTTCCAAGACAACAAAGAACCGAGATCAAACCAAGTCACGGGAAGTCAGCTTGTGGTCGGAAAGCAAGACTAGATAGCAAACACAAGTTGTAAAGCCAAAGCTAAAATCAACTGAAAACAAAAGTACCTTGGTAGTGCAATACATGTTGCTAGGATTTGGTAGGGAGGCTCCAAAATGAAGCTAAGGAAAAATTTTGGAGGGTGGTTGTAGCCGATACAACATTGATGACACTCTCCTAGAACTCCAACTCTCTATATGGACCTTATCTCGTGAAAAGTGAGTCTAACTCCTTCGGAAGTATTGTTTGATTCTTTGATTGTCATGGCTTCCACACTATCTTGAGTGAAAGATATAGTCCCTACAATTCTCTTGAGCGGTCAACACACATACCAAGCCAAGTCAACTAAGTTGTTTCGATTGGGGTTGAGGTGTATATTGATGCACAAGTAATATAAAGTGTCAGATTCTTAGTTTCATCTCTGGTGTTGCTCCGTTGCGACTAGGCCTAGACAGTACCCCGACAGAGTCACATAAGAAAACAAGCATCACTCTGCTACCAGTGAGCCTGGTCATTACCTCATCAGAGTTATTTGCATCACCTCTCTACGCAGGAAGCCTTTCTCTTCTTTCGCCTTTATTTTATTTTTCATTGTTCATCTTTTTTTCATTTTCAAAGAACTGTGCATAAGCACTTATTTATTTTTCATGAGGCGGAAGAGGGATCCCGACTTATTGAGAGCATAAGAGGTTGTCCCTTCAGAGAAGTATATTATTATATATATATATATATATATATATATCCTTCACATACTTGTTAAGGTTTCCCCCCTCACCTTACTCTACTTGAATGAGCTAACAAGGGTTAGCCAAATATAGAAAAACCAATTAGAGTAAGCGATACTAGTTAAAAGTGAAAGCATTGTGTTTTCACCAAGACTCACTATGAACATAATTTATTTTCCATAAGGGTATCATCAACTGAAGGCAACAAGCTCTTCATAAAGAGAGAGGAAAACACATAAACAAATTTTTTATAGTTGTACAAGTCCCCTTGTACTTCACCCTGCTTGTCTCAACAAACATAGTTTCATGTGAAGCTAAACTTACAGGTGCATAATAAGTAAACAAACAAAAAAGCAAATGACATAAGTGAATGAAAGAAAAAACATGCAAGCAAAGAAAACATGCAAGAAAAGAAAACAAGAAAGCGAAGAAAACAAGAAGTAAACACTATTCCTACTCCTAAAATAAATAGTTCATGGACCTAATAACGTAAAGTGATATTTCCAATGCAGCCACTGACGCATTGGTTGACCCATGTTGGTGACCAACATGTTCGATGTTTAAATGCGTCCACAAAAAAGAAAAGAGTAAATGTGCAAGACAAATACTTTGCGGACGTAACATGGTGTTGCAACACACTGTGTGCAGATGTTGAAATGCATACTCTTTTGACCATGATACATGAGAAAACATGAAAAAGGAAGAAAAAATTTGCTTAGCAAGAGTGCTCATTGTGTATGATTCCTCCAATGCATGAGCGGTGGGATCATGTGTTTCAGGTGGAGGATGTGAAATTTTTGAACTAGATTGATCTTCAATGCAAATGGGAGAGTGATGAGGAGCTCGAGGTGTTTCAACGGATTTCTAATTTGAAGTGGAACTAACCTCAAGACAACGAGGACCTGACATAACCATCAACGTGGGTTGAAGTGTCTCGACAACTTGAGGGGTTTATACTTCAACAACAGGTAGATCATCAAAGACTGGTGGCTTACACAGATCAACATCATGATCAAATAAAAGAGTAAAGAGATCATGACAACCATGATCAGAAAATTCGATATGTTCATCAGTATCCTCATGATTTGACGAATCATACAAAGGGGTTGATGAGAAACAAGAATGTTCACCCTATGAGTTTTCAAAAATAAAATATGATAGATTGGGAGGATTAGGAAAGAAAGATGTGTCCTCTCCGCAATGAAATGGCATAATGACATCTAGTGTGTTTTATGAATGATTGAAAGTAAAGACATCCAGGGATGGATTTTCACAAGACAAATAAAAAATGGTAGAATCACAAAAGATGTCAGGAAACAATGGCTGAGGTGCAGATAAAAGGAGGTCATCCTTTGCCACATGTTCTTCTTCAAATTCCCACACATACTCATCATAAATGACAATGCAGGTTGGTTGCTCAACACCAAATCCGTTGGAAACTTAATCCTCATGAACAACGAATGTGGAGTTCGGAATGGGAGAACACAACATAGTAAAATCTGGAGGATCAACAGAACAAGAGGACAGAGGTTGAGAAAACAAGTTCACGTGACAACCAACAAGCTTGAAAACCAAATCTAGGCAGATATACGGAGCAGGTGGGGTGGGAAGATGCAACAGTTCAACATATGGGTTCACAACTTCTCCCACCTCGCACTAGAGAGCTAGACCTGTTTGATGAGAAGCAGACGGAAGGTCATTTGTCACATCAACCTTGGCCGTCTCAGATTTAGTAGCTCTAACACCAAGGTATGCTAAGAGGGGTTCGAATTATTCTCACACATGTGGATTTTCAGATATGTGAAGAAGATACAAAAATATTTCAATGAGAAATTCCCAATCAATTTCGTCTTCTGGGATTCGAAAAGCGAGATATTTGAAGCACTTCCAAAATAGTAAAAGAGATTCATCAAGTGCTTTCTGTAATTGTAGAATTTGTTTATTGAGTGCTTTACATTCATAATGATAGAAAGCATGGACCAACACCCTAATCATATAATCATACGAGTGGATGGAGGTTGTGGGCAATGTTACACACGATTGCAATGCGTGCCCTTGAAACGTGAATGCGAACAACGAACAAGAAATGTGATCCTCATGGATTTGATTCCTTTCATAGAAGCCCATGAAGGAAACTCCATGACTAAGCAAGATTTCTTTGACTTCACCATCATATGTGTTACATGACAAGTCATTAAGGATATCCCCCGACACTTCAAAATCACATTTCGAGACAGACATGTCAAAGGATTAACTATAATGTAAGTCATGAAAGATGCGCAGAGATTCAAAACAAACTTTGAGGGCTCAGCTTTTCATCTAGCCCTCCTTCTAGCACTAGAAATGTTGACGGTGCTAGACTGGCCAACATGTCATGGGATCTCCTTGGTAAGAAGTCCGAACTAGACCTCGGACCGTTTTGAGTAGGATTCCCAGCAGTGGGTAGTAAAACAATGCCTTCACTATGATAGCGCACAGAGATAAGTTTGATATCTTTGTTGGAAGTAAGTGTGTGACCTTATAGAGAGTCAAGTGAGATGCATGGGGGTCTAACGCATGGAGGGGAAAGATAAGTGTGTCCCTTAGAAGCCTTTAATAGTATGCAGCCTGAAAGGAACACACGAGTTGAATGACATCACAAGTTGGAAAGAAGAATAGACCACAATCCAAAGTGACAGGTTAAACCAACAACACATCTACAACAAGATTCATACAATTGCATACAAAATAATTCATACACAAATGCATAAGTTAAATAACATATATTGCTAAAGAAACTAGAATAATCCAACTACAATAACAACATATGCATGAGAACGTGTTGGCTCTGTTATATATATATAAAGATATATATATATATATATATATATAAGATAGAATATATAGAAATATATATATAATATAGATAATATATAGATATATATATATATATAGATATATATATATTATAATATATAATATAATAATATATATATATATAAAGTGAAAGTTGCATCCATACATACACCATTGACAACCACTAGCCCCAATAGCGGAACATTACACCCAACACCGCCTGCTCCTCTAAAGAGATGTACATGCTCTACGTTGTGGAGAATCTAAGGCCCGTCACAATACTCTCCAAGCCTTCTCTTAGCAATGCCTAGCCAAAAGCTTGGCTCCCAAAATCCTCTTCTATGAGTTATGAGGTTCTATATATAGCAAAGGGTGGGGTGACCCTTGACATTCCCCTTTGACTCTTGGATTACCCTCATGACTCTTCAACTTCATTACATATAACTCTTTACATTACATATTACTATTTTCATTCCACTAATGACACTTGGAATTTCACTTTACAACATATTTACAATAATGATACAAATTACACCTATACCCATGTGGGACAAAAATAGGCTTGAGTCAGCCAGACAAGACATCACTAAGACTCAGACATCTGTGGAAAGACCAACTTGATAACATCCTCCTGGTAATGTTTACTGACGAACTGATGCCAAGCTTGGTAGTGTGCAATGGTGTCCGCGTACTTTTTGGTGACGTCTTTCTGGAAATGAACTCTTTCCTCCATCGCTTATAGGTATACTAATCTGGAACCTCTATACAAATTGCCTTGTAACATGCGCAACATAGTCTTGAGTACGGTTGGACCAACGACATACCTCTACATGTTCTCTATGCTGATTTTCAAGTCTACGCTGGTGGCCATGCACATCAACTAATCGAAGTACATGTCAATCTCCAGTCGTACTTAGTTCTTTTCTCTGGCATTGGTGAGTGTTCCGATGGATGGGATCTTGTGCGTGCGTACGATGACATATAAACTCTTGAACAACCGTGCATATGAAGCCTCAATACTAGTGATGAGCAGTGGGAGTTCCTCATAGTTCTGGATCTGAATTTGGATGCGTGCTTTGTCCAACTCTGCCCGCAGCTTCATCGTCTTGTGCAAGTAAAGCGGGGCTCCCTTGTACCTCATTGTCCATGTCTGTACGTGATCAACAACGACCTATATGTCTATGAACGTGCGCACAATCTTGATGCAACACTCATGAAAGCCATGTAAATGGACAACTGCCTTGTGCATGTTGACGAGCCTGTCATACAGTCTCTGTATGACTCTCTCAAGAGTCTATACTTAAGCAAGTATCATTTTCTTCATTTCTACTCTGGAGGATCCTACTTATTGTTCTTCCCTGTGCTTGGTCGCTTGCAAGTGCTTAGTCATGTGCTCATTTTCTGCTATCAAGAACTTCACACTTGATCTTGTGGCTTCGACATAAGCCTTATGATCCAAATTTAAATAGGAACACAACAAATTATAGATATAACCATAAATACAAAGATGCAGCAGAAATAACACTTCATTTCATTAATATCAAATACTAAAATATGCTTACAAACATAATGAAAAGAAGATTATCGCAAGCGATGGTAGCTTAATTCTGAGAAGAGATGTGGCAGCTACATGCCTCTAAACTGTGTTACAATAACGCTCCAAGGCCTATTTATTATCAAGAAATAATGGAATACCCTAAACATTCAGAAACCTAACACTAGGAGATGAAGCATCATAATTGTGGGTCACGTTTGGGTAAATTGGTACATCAATTTCTTGGGGTCGTAACTTTGGCATACAATCTCCATTTGGCTATCATAATAACTCGTTTTGAAGATCTCAAAGAGTAGGTTTAAAACAAATTAACAACCTTATTTGGGAATTTTTCTAATCTCTCTGTTTTCCATAGAATCTTTGTTTAGGGCCTCAAAACGGCTCCGGAAGTTCAGGACCCGAAAAACTGCTAAAAATAGTAAATTGTGCTACAATTAAGGAAATTGAAAAACTGAAAGAGATAGTGTTCAGGTCTAACTGGAATAGGAGGGTGGCCACCAATATCCACCTGTATCAGTCCTCCCCCCTTAGGAAGCAATGGTCCCCATTGTGTTGAGTGCCTTCATGAGATGAGGAAACTTCCGCTGAACTTGGTCCCTGGTGAGCCACTTGCCGTGGTGCAGGAGTTGGCTAACTTTGACAACCCGATATAGTTGGATCTTTTGTTGGCGAGTTTTCTTGACCTATGTGTCCATAAGTCAATCCGTTGTGGCCTATTCCATGCACAATGGGTTTAACTCTGTTGGTGTGAGTTGTTCTACAATGTCTAATATGTTCAACAATGGTGGGAAGTATGGTTGAAGGTGCTCCACATTGAACACTGGATGCAGGCCAAGGAATGGGAGAATGTTGAGCTCAAAAGCATTGTCTCCCACAACCTTTCTAATGGTGTAAGGACCATATCAGAGTGGTCTGAGCTTCCGATGGGATCCGATAAGGTGTTATTTCTGCAAATGCAACCAAACTTTGTCGCCCACCTGAAACTTGTGTTGCACCCGATGTTAATCATGTTGCTACTTATACTTGGTGTTATCACTGTAAAACTTCCTTAAAAAAATTTGGACAACTTACATGGTTTCTCAATTCTTGTATCAGTCATGGTCAAGTCATGGTCAAGTCATGTTCAAGTCATTTTTATGTTTTAGAGTCTAAGTCATAGGGTTAGAGTCTCATGTCCATCTTCAAATAAAGTTTGATAGCCTCATGCCATGTCTTAGAAGCCTCACCATGTGCTTAGAAGTCATATCTCACATGATTTTGGAGAAATTTTAAAACTAGCTATGAATCCACGTTTTCGTACCGTAGACAGTGTAAAAATCCTATTTTGCGCTACGAAACCCCTGTACCAGCCCGTTTTAACAGAAAAAACTGATTTTACTAGTTAATTTCTAGAAGCATTTCTGAGTAGTTAAAAACTCATCTCTAAAAAGTGAAAGATGTTTTCATTATTAAGATACTGAAGTACAAAAGCCTCTTCCACTTTCTTCAAATCCATTATGATCTGGGAGAAATGATGGACCAAAGTTGCACTACGAAACTGCTTTAGGTGCAGTTTTTCACATGCTTATTTCTCTGTTTTACACCTGTTTGTCAAAGACACATTATGGGAGGTAGGGAAGGTTTTTTCAAAAAACCAAGAGAGCTTCCGTTTTTCTAAATACGTTTTTTGTGAGAAGTTATGAGCTCTGTCCCAAGACCCATTTTTCAGCCAGAACAGAGGAAGGGACAGTCTCCTAGTTTCTAGGAACATTAAGGATCGAGTCTGGACAGCTGAAGAAGTATTTTAAAAAACCAAGAGAGGTTTTTGTTCTAGACATCCTGGAATACAAAAACCTCCTTCAGTTTCGAAAAATATGTCATGGTTGAGGAGATAAAAGCTCTGTCCCACGTGCCATTTTCAGGGATCCTAAACCTAAAAACAGGGAAACATGTTCCCTAATTTCTAGGGTTTGTCTTCAGCAGTTAGATGACCACGTGGGAGGCTTCATCAAATTCGACTTCTTGAGGTTGCAAGTTGTTAAATAATGCTTTAAATGCTTAGATAAGGTTGTTGTAATCATGATAAGTGTTAGGATATTCCGACACATAGGAATAGTTAAGTTCAACTTGGTCTAGTATAGAGTTAGGTATAGAGTTAGGTAAAGTGTGTTTCTTTACCGTTGTACATTTTGTAACTTACAATCC
>APFE031683299.1:0-22930 GCA_000404065.3 Pinus taeda
GTGAATAATAATCACAAGGTGCGGTTATCAAGGGAGAAATATAAAGGGAAATCGTCCATATCTCCCCCGTAGTATTTTGGCGTGTGCGATCTCGCCCGGAAATATGCATATGGGCTTGTGTCCTATTCTGTACTCCGCGCCAGTAATTAACATTTAATGTCGTCATAATTTGCAAATCATGCCGAATAGAAATGAAATGAAAGCCCCAATATTTTTTGTCAAAAGAGAACGAAAGCTATATGTTAACATGCGCAGAGAATTGAATCAGAGCGGGCTCACAAAACTTCTTCAATGAAAACAAATTTATGGTCTATTTTCGTTTTGTTCTTTTATGGCTCGATCGACTCTATACATAGATCGCAACTTTTGTTCAGAGGAATATCCGATGCGAAAATGGGTAATGTACACGGAGCGCACGGGATAATTTCAGTTCTGCGCCATTACAGTGTTTGGCTCTTTCAGGTTTCTTTCAATACCACGATACATGTTTGTACTTAAAGAAAATTAGTTCTCCCCAGCAAGATTATTTCCATCGCAAACAGTCGGTACATCGACCTGGAAATCCCCTGCTGTGTAAAAAGTGTCTCGCAGAAAATGGACACTGTCGACATACATATTACCAAAATGAAACCAAAAATTCAGGCAGTGGGTGTTTCGTGTCCGGCCCGGGCGGGCAAAAAGATTTATGCCAATACAAACTGCTGTTTCCTTCCTGCCCTTAGCAGCCCGCCTATGTCTTGAGCAATGCGCCGTGCGTCTAGTGATGCTCCTAGCAACCCTCGCCTGGTGAATCCTACCGAATACAGCCCGTTTTCGCCCTTCCAACCGTCGGGAAACGGCGTCTTGGGCATTCCATCGTCTGAAAAGAAATCGGAATCCTGGAGAAAACAGAATTATGTTCATGAGCAACCCAGAAATGGCAACAAAGCCTAAATATATATTGAATTAATACTCGGTTTATGTAATAGATATTTGTTTACCTTGAGCCAGTTGGGCACATTACTTCTGTACCCGGTGCACAGAATCACAGAGTCAAACTCTAACTTTTGTCCGTCTAGAAATTTAGCACCACATGGCGTGAGGCAGCTTATCGCAGGCAGAACCTGTGTAGTTGCAGAGCATCACGTTATTATGTTAGTCACAGTGACTGAAATCCAACTAGGGATGCATGCAGAGTTATGCATCAGAGGGGAGGACCAATTTATTGTTAAACGAAATCCCTAGTATGATTTGCAACATACCATAAACAAACAACTACAACTATTTCACATAAATACCAAGCTTGATGATTACCAGCCAAAACCCAAACCATAATGCAACCACAAGTCAAAGGCACAGATAACTCACAACGTCCAATACAATGATATCAGTTCCAAGCATAAAAATGATAATTACAAACCAAAACCAGACCCCCCATCCAGACACCAAAGCAAAGCAACGTCAACAGAATAACATGAGTACCAAGCACAAAAATGATCATTACCAACCCAATCAGACCCCAAAGCAAAGCAAGTACAAGCTGCCAAAAACAGACAGTAAAATATTTTGAAACCTATCCTAGTTACACAAATTAAGTTAATGCAAGCAAGAAAGACAACTTTGGCAATAAGTTGGCAAGAATTCAAATCTTAGAATTAGAAATCAGTTACATGGCAAATAATCACAAATCTCTATTTATAAAATAGAAAAATATAAAATGAAAATAACTTAATAAATTGATAACAACCTTTTCATTAAACAATGAGCAGTGTAATTACAACCCAAACCCAAACCACAAGTTAATTCCAAGTCAAAACACCTTACAAGGACAAAAGACAAGTATAGCATTTAAATCATCTGAACAAGAGTGAGAATAGTGAATTCTCACTCTCCCAGACAGCTTTTATGTTGGCATTGCCCAGAGTTACTTTTTGAATTGGGACAGTTTGTATAACACTGAAATAAAAGAGATGTCATTTTCTAAATTACCATTCCCATGGAGCTTTCCTATTGACATTGCTCCGAATTGATTTTTAAATTAATAAAGCTTTTACTCTCCTTTAAATAACAAGCTTTCAAATTTACGACACTTTTTTCCAGGATAATGCTTTATAAATAACGAACTTCTACCAAGCGTTGTAGAGAATAATGCCCCTTAAACAGCCAGTTTATAGATTGGCCAAGCATTTTGCAAGGGATAATACATTGTAAACAGCCAGGCAGCTTCCAGATTGGCTAGCCTTTTTGCAAGGATAATGCACAGCTGAGCATCTAGATTACACTGGAAGGATGGCCAGAATTTTGCAGGAGAAAGCACAGGTAGCATTTAGAATTGTTAACTTCTGGATTGGCCAAGATTTTTTGGGTGGATGCTACATAGCTGACATCTAGATTAACGTTATGATTGACAAAGAGGATAATGCAGAGAGGGCTTTGAGATTGACAAAGCTTTTCTGTATAGATAATACATGGGGAGCTTCTAGATTAACTAACCTAACAGGGGGAGCTTCTACATTAACTAACCTAACAGGGGGAGCTTTTAGGTTAGCTAAGGCGCTTTTTGTAAGGATAATGCCCTAGCCAGTTTCAAGATTGGCAAGTGGCAAAGCAAACTTAGGTAAAGGGTTTTTGGCTCAGCATAATACCCTAAAAACACCCTTATAAACCGCAGGTCTCACAATTTTGGTAGAGAACCTAAAAGATGCAGGCCATGAACGCTCATTCTGTTTTGGATGGAACATTTTTGCACCGCACCTTGATGTTTCCGTTCTTGATTTGTGCCAGTGTTCCCACGTCCAATACGGGTGTTTTCCCCGTTTTGTCCTTGAGTTCCATGGGACCAAGCGCTGGGCGCTTCAGACCATAGCATTCCGTATTGCCGAACTTGAAATAAGCCACAGCCAGGAGGAACCGATCGACCATCCACAGCGGTAGCCTTTTCATCAATGCCATGGCTACACCAAATGTGGACCTCCCAAACATTTCTCTGGGTAACACATGCACCTGAAATGTACAACAGCAACCATGAGATACTAGGTACTGTGTTTCCATGCAGAAAATTAGGTGAGAAAACAATTCATACTAATACTTACAGTATTCCTCACAACCATGAATGGCTTTGCATTGTGATTGAAGAGGTCGAGGCAGAGTTCCATGCCAGAATTCCCACAACCGACGACGAGAACCTTCTTCCCTTCATAATCCGCTCCCGTTCTATACCGGCTAGCATGAATGACACTCCCCCTGAAACTCTTCACGCCCGCAATATCAGGAACGATGGGCTCTGCATTTTCCCCGCTGGCAACCACGAGCCATCGGCTAATGTAATCAGTATTCTTGTTCATGTTATCACATGCAGCAGTGTTCACAGTGCGAACTCTCCAGTGCCCGCATGTTCGATCATAAGAAGCGGACTCTACACGTTGATTGAATCTGGGCTGAAGCTTGAACTCCTTTGCATAGGATTCAATGTATTCGATAAACTGCTCCTTGGTGGGATACGTGGGGAACCGGTCGGGAAACGGCATTAAAGGCAGCTCGCAGAACTGTTTGGGCAGGTGAAGCTTCAAACGGTTATAGGTTCTCTGTTGCCAAAGGGAAACAAGGCAGTCTGCTTTCTCCAGAATAACGCAGGAAACGCCCTGTTCTCTGAGGCAGGCCGCCGTGGCAAGCCCGGAGGGGCCTGCCCCTACAATTATAGGGCCATTCACCCAAACGCACCGCTGTTTCTCTAACAAACCATCATGGGCTTCCTTGCCCCATCTCTCTGAAAAACAACAGGCATCCATTTTTATTCTTCTTTTCTTAGTCACCGTCAGGTCTATATATTCCCCCTCCTTTCTTCTTCTTCTTCTTCTTATGCTAAAGATTCAAAGGCTTCAAGAAAAATACAAACATCCGTCCAAAGTACAGATGTCGCCCACCGGGGCAAGCAAAATCTGTTCGGATCTGAACAAATCCTGATATTTCTTCGTTAGTGGAGCAGCGCTCGGCAGGTCCTCTATGAATTCAGTCTGAGAGCACACACAGTGGCTATGAATGACAGCCCCAATCCGATTGCGATGAGCAATTCCCTACGGCAACCATTAAAGTCTCCTTTGCCATTCATTCGCGCACAACAATCAAGAACTCCGTCATGCACAATAATAAACAACAGCAGCAGCATATCATCCCCACGCCACGAGACTGACAGACTATCACTCTTCCCCCACCGCGCCCTTTCTACACACAGTACAACATGACGGCGTTATTACACAACACTAACAACACTCTCAGCCCCCTGATTCATCTCTTCCCTCTTTAAAACTGTCAAAAGATTGGAACACCGCCCCTGCCCACACGCAATTCGTCCCGTCACGCGCGCGAATCGACCCCTCCCTCTGATATCGCTGAACAAGAAACCTCGCGTCACCGCAAGACGAACCAATTCCGCCACGCTTATCACCCAAATTCTGCCTCGTTTTCTGCGATTCCAATCGCAAAAAATACGTCCGGAAAGGGGCGTGGAAAAAAAAAAAAGAAAAATATCCTGGCGGGTGGAACCTGTGAGGATGCGATTCATGTACTGAGTGCTGCTGCACTCTTCCCTCGCTGCACCATCACACACTCTATTCAAATGAAACGAGCATGTATGCGCCGCAGGGCACTACCTATGCCTATGCCTATGCCTATGGGAATGGGAATGAATGGGAATGCATGCCGCGCCCCCATTGATTTTTTTCGCTTATCATTGCGAAAAACGTATTTCAGTTTAACTAATCATTAATCACCGCGTGTAAGCGCACACACGCGCGCAACGCCCTGTCCGTCGCCCTTAACACCCTGCAAGCTGCTACACCTGAACTTTTAACGGTTACCGGCTGCCCCTTTTCTCTTGCTCTCAAATTAGCACTCGCCCTTTTCTCCTTCATACTCTGTCCAAATGTCCAAAAAGGATAGTTAGGTAGTTGGTTGGATGTGGTTCACCGATAGATTGGTGGGATGTGCTAGTCTTCTGTAACATTATATGCTTAAAAAATATAAATACTTCCATATAAATAATAATAAAAATTCAAACACTCATCAACCAAATATTTTTTGTTCCCATTCTGCTCTACATTCTCTCCTACAAATAAAAAAATATTCAAATAGAAATAAACTATATTCATATCATATTAAAATAGAAGATAGTTTGAGTTGTTCATCTAAAGTAGAACATAAACATTAAAAGGATAACTTAAAGTTCTAAGTTGTTCTTCCCAAAATATTTTAAAGTATCAACTCAAATAAAAATAATAATAAAGTATTTTTATAGAAATAAATAAATAATAATTTTATAAATAAAGTATGGTGTGGATATAGTAAATATCATATTGAAACGGATGTATCAATGTTATAAAATATGAAATTGTTGAAATTTTATTGGGGGGTTATTATTTTTTTTGTTTAGTATATATAATATTTATATTAATTAATAAGATATATAATTAAATGGTTAGTAAGAGTGAATAGATTTCAAAATATTTCATACAAATTAGTTAATTATAATTTTATCATAAATTTTTTTATTAATTATAAAAGATTAATATATGAGTTAAATATATATACACACAATTATGTTCTCTCATTTTATCATGAAGATTCTTAATTTATATAGGTTTTGTTACATACCAGGTTTTGTTACAATACCATAGGTTACTAATACCACATGCTCAAAAAACCTGTATTATGACACATGCTCACATAGCATATTTTTTTAATTAATCAATTCCATTACATAACTATTTTTGGAATAAATTTCAACTTTTAATTTATAAGTACTATTAAAATTATTCTAGAATTAAATCCTTACCATTCACCTAATAATTATTAATTGATAAATAATTAAAATTTTAAAACTTTATTCTAAAATAAACAAGCCCATCATAATAGACGTGTCTATTAAAGTAAATAATTATGCCCTACATTAATTTAGAGAATCAATAAAACTATCCTTAATGTAATACTATATATCCTTTTATGCATTGTCTTTCAAAGTAATCTAAAGAAGTGAAGTTTTTTAGCTAGGAAATCCAACAAAATTTATTGAAAAAAGACAAAAAAAAATGTTATCTGGGAAAGCATAGTCTCATTACATAATGCCTTATTTTTCCAATAATCAAAGTTGAAAACCACTAACATTATTAAAAAAATGTGGTAAAGAATTTTAAGTTTAATACCAATTAGTTAACCTATTAATTCTTCTTAGCATAAAAAAAAACTATCATTTGTGAAAGAAATGTCAACATATTCACTTAAGGACATTGATAACTATATTTGCTTATCTCATGAATATGTGATTTAGCAAGAAAGCAAGTAAGCTAGTAGTTTAACTAAGTTTTAAATTTGTTCGGAAAATCATAGAAATTATGGCAAGATTTTGATCAAAGTTGATAAAAAAAATTGTAAATCCAGATTATAGTTGTCAAATTTCAAAATTTTGAGTGAGGTTCTTGATGGTGTTGAATCCATTTCCACTATCAAAAATACAATTTAGAAAATTTTACTCACAATTTTTTTTGAAAAAAATTGTCAATTAATCATCAACAAATTACAAATAAATTATATAAAAAATTAAACTAATATAAATAATAAAATTCAATTCAAAACCCTTCTCACTTTATATAAAACCAAACGCCCCTTATAGAATAACTACTCATCTAAAGAATGATTTTTAAGTCTTACAAATATTATCTCCACACTAACAAAAACAAGAATCCATATTTTCTTTATAAAATATTCTTCGCTCTTTTAATTTTGTATCTTTAGTGAATAAAAACATGATTGATGAGATTCAAACTAATTCAAATTATAAAACGAATGGATGAGTTAATATCAGGTCCATTCACTCGGTTCTTTATATAAATTTTTTTAAATAAATCTTAAAAATATGAAAGTTTTATATGTTTTTTTTGAGAAAATCTAAGTTTATATTTTTATATAAGATTTTTTATAGAGTTTTTTTTAAATATAATTAGTGTAAATTTATTTTAATTTTAGATCTACTAAAGGTTAAGTTTAGAGGGATCAAATCTATTTTTATTCTAAAAGAAAGTTTGCATCTCAAGAAATTTGATCACTCTTTAGACTTGATAGATTTGAAATTAAAATGAAACTAAACCTAATTTAATTATTAACTATAATTATAATATATATATTTTTAAAAACACACATATATACAATATTTTAAACCTAATCAAAATATTAAAACAAAACATATATTATAACATCTTTACCTATTAAATTAAAAAGCGACCTCAATTATTTAACATATAATAAAAAAAAAATTCAAAATAATCCCTTTAAAAATTAATACCATAAAATAAGATCATAAATTGATACATGTTTAAATCATAAACAACTAGTAAACATTAATCCATGAGACTAGACTTGATAACACTTTGAAATGCAATTCATCCTAAACCCTAAGTCTTAAATTATTGCATGCCTTTTAGAAAAGCATGTAACAAGGGAGGAGGTCTCCTCTTAAAAATGGTTATAAGTGATCCCATTTGATCCCAAGAGGTGGGGGCATCCATAAAAAGTGGGTAAGGTGGATATCAATCTGCCCCACTTACACATTACATCCACTCAATCACAGGTCTAAAACATACTCAAGTTCAGGGGTCATTTCAATACAAGTATCTTTTACCAAAGGGAATATGTAGCTTTTTACTTCTGTTTTTGGAGTTTGGATCTCTTTTCGTATATTTCCCCTTTTCGTATATTTTCCCTTTTCAATTTTTTATTGATACATTTGGATGCACTTTAATCATTTATATTAATAAAATCTTATATTTATAAAATTAAGATCTTAATTTATTTAAGAATAGTGTACATATTTAGTTGCAAGGACATGAAGCGCGTTGCCCTTGTCAGCCAACACAGATTACATAATACTCATAGATTACATAATGGAGTACTTCCAAAAGATCTAAAAGATCAATTCATGTACAAAACACTATGCCATTTATATAAAACATAGTATGGCAATTGTAGTATGTTATTACAACTATAATCCCTTTAGTACCATTTTTTAAAGTCATATATACTCCTTTGGTGTCTTATGAGTACCAAAACTTATAAAATAGACAAGTGTGAGGATATAGATGATTGAGTATGCTGATCATTCTCTGGTACTACATACAAATACAAGTTTATAGTTTAATTGATCATGATTGAGAATTTGATGGTAGATTAATTAAAGTGAAATATGATTGAGAATTTGATGGTAGATTAATTAAAGTGAAATATTAGGTAGTGTATTGTTGTAGGATGTATTTATTTGTGTAAAATTTTTGATAAAGAATAACAAAATGTGTTTGCACTATTTTATGGGTGCTTGTGTTTGATGGGTGAAGTTGATTAAAAAGCCCTTCAAAGAAGTAGTTTGTTGAGATATTTGTAGATTCCATGGATTGTTGTCTTTGTTGTGCCATATTGTATGTCTAATGGCAAGAGTGAGTATGAGAAGGAACAAGGGCTACCTAAATTAGGAACTCTGATAATTAAGAAGTTGATACCACATGACCTCTCTAATGGTACATTTGATGTCACATATATCAAATTGAAGTTATTCCAATATTTCAAGGCTCAAGTTGAAGAGGTCATGATTCTTTATGATTGTTCTGATGACTTTAGAAAAGGAAAACTAAGTCATCCCATCTATGAAATGAAAATTTCTATGTATTACAAGAAACTGCCAAAATACATATACACAGTGGGGAATGATCCATGTAATCTAAAATATGCACAACCCTTTCTCTATTTACATGAATTCATGCATATGTCTTAATATATTATTAAATATAAATGCGGATTTACACAAAGTTAGCCCATTATTTTATGTTTTCATGCAATTGTGATCTTACAATGCTCAATATTATAGAGCTAATACTAGGGACTCATTGAAGAATAAGAAGTTACTAAACTAAGAGAGAAGGAAGAGAAAATGCCAACTCCATTACATTGTTAAGACAATCATGGATAGACATCACATTGTAGTCATTACTTTTTTCTAATGTCAGTAGTTGGACAAAATGGTGCTATGCAATGGTCCTATTGATCCTACACCCAAACAAGCAGTAGCTTCACTATATGCACTTATTATAAAATATAAGACATTGGGAAGATTACCTACCTTTTTATGGTGCTTATGAAATAAAGATACATGGTAAGCATATTTAGATTCTCATAGACATGGAACCAACAAGTCTTTGAACAAAATGGGCAAGGATGTATTCCTAACAAAAAGAGGCATCCTCAACGCCCAAAAAATTATGGATCACCAATAGTATCATAATATTGAGGATGTTTTCCTCAATTTCCAAATTCTGCTAGAAAAGGGAACATGGTAGACATGTTCCAATTAAATCAAGATCCTTTTAGGCTTAATATCAAGGTGGCGAACAAAGCATATTTTTAAGAATATATGCAATAATGTCCTTGGGATGGATTCAACATATTGTGGCGAACAAAGCAGATTTTTAAGAATATATGCAATAATGTCCTTGGGATGGATTCAACATATTGTACCGATAAATATGAATATATTTCATTTTTTTTGGCATTATTTACATGACATATTATTTATATGTCAATGTTGTTACAATATTATGTGTTCATTGAATTAGTGTCCTATCATTGTATCACTTATACACTATTTTGGTTTTTTTCACATATTATATTGGCATCCATGTTGCTTGGTCATACAAAAGCATATTGTATGTGAGTGTAATGGTTGTGTCACCTAATTTGGCCCACCACTTCAACAATCATACATCAAAATAATGATAAGAGGAAAACAAGTAAGAAATGTAAAGTACCCTACCCCTTAATACAATATTAAGGCCATTGGGTTTATCTAGACCCGACCTTCAAGGTTAATTATGAAAATGGGATTTTCAAATTTCCTCCTTTTTTTCCTTTTTTTCGCAAAAAAATCTTAACCTTTCATTAACATTTATAAAAGGTTACATGAGTACATCCTTGAAGCATTTCACCATTCAACAACACAAATCTGGGATTTTCAAATTTCCTCTCTATTTTTTTGCATAAAAAACGTAACCTTTTATTAATATTTATAAAAAGTTACATGAGCACATGCTTGAAGCATTTCACCATTCAATAACACAAAACTGGGCTTTAAGAAATTAAACCTCCAACCCAAACAATAAAAAAAATGATAAGTTTGTCCAGCCTTCATAGAAGAACTAATAGCCTAGTCTATATATATGACTCGAGTAGTGTCTTCTACTCTGTAACAATATATAAATAGACTGCAGCCTGAAAAGATATGTCCAAAAAACCAAGAAACAATATTGATGAAACATGAAATATGCATATCATCAAATGTCCAAAAAAGACCATTGTTGATAAGTGTGTTTTGTCCCTTCTATGGATTCACTGATCTACCAAAAGCCCTAATCCTATCTCACAAGCTCTTTAGATAAGGTGTCTTCATCTATATTGTGTTCCCTATATATATGACAACAAGAATCAAAATCAAAAGATGATTTTAGCTTAATAATTTCTTCTAAAATAAGCGTCAAAATATGGTTGTGGCATCTTTGGACAACATTGAACCAATTTATCACATTTAGAGAGTCTCTAAATATTTGTAAAGAATTGCATCCCATATCTAGAGCCCAACATAGAAGTCATTTTAGGTATAGAAACTCTATGAATTTATTTGTCCCCCTTCCCAAACCTATTTTTTGTTTTAGGCAATGAGACATGTTGAGATGAAGAACTAGTCCTCCACCACACCTTCCTAGTTCATTGCATTCTCCGTCAAAATAGGCTCAAGGGATTTCATAGCTTGATTCCTTCACTAGCATTAGAGAATATATCATTGTAATTTCTTATACAATGAGGATTGGTGCGGAGACATGATCCATGGAAATTTCCTTGTTCTTGGCTAACCAGACTCCCCGACATAAAAGTGGAGGGATGATTTTGTGCAATATGTCTCGTGCCAAATCCCACCACAATTTCCAAGCCTCCCCGAAATTATGTCCTCTCCACTCCATGTTAGCTCCCAAATCCTCTTTAACCTTTTCCAATATACTCAAAGTAAAAGGACAAAACAAATACAAGTGATCTATTGTTTCCTCAACATTTTTACATAGTATGCACCATCTCAGGCTTGCTTTACATCTTCTTTGAATATTGTCCCAAGTCAGAGCTTTATTTCTAATCACACACTAGAGAAACAACCTATCCTTGGTCGGGAAATCCAATTTCCATATCTATTACCACCACCACTCTTGGTCTACTTGTAGTTGCCTTTCGAATTGGAACCAATATTTGAATTTTTGGGAATAATTTCCTAAAGGCACATGTATCTATTTCAGTTCATCTTCACGGTCTCTTATTCTGATGTGAGACCTTCTCAAACAAGTTACATATTCTTGCCAATAAACTACAAAATCATCGTTAAGTTGAAGTTGATCTGCATTCAACCATCCTTGGGCCCATAAAGTGCTTCTTTGGTTGTCTATGGCCTGCTTTAGGAAAATTGCTCCTTGCTTGTTCAGCTTGTGAACTAGGTGGATATTGGTGGCCACTCGCATATTCCACTTAGACCCCCACCATAGTTTCTTTCAGCTTCCTTAATTGTAGCACAATTTACTATTTTTGGCATTTTTTCAGGTCCCGAACTTTCAGAGCCATTTTGAGGCCTTTAACGACGTTTTTCTTTTAAATAGTAAAACTCATAGCCTATGGCAAGGGTTTACAAGTGAAATGTGTATTCCTTGAATAGATATTTCTAACGAGGTATCATACATGTCAAACAAAGATCATATGCCAAAGTTACGACCCCAAGAAGTTGATGTACTAATTTACCCCAACGAGGTCCACTAACATTTGGTGCTTCATCTCCTAGGGTTATGTTTTTGGATATTTAGAGTTTTCCATTGTTTCTCAATAATAAATAGGCCTTCAAGCCTCATCTCAACATGGTTATAAAGGCATGTAGCTGCCACATCTCTTCTCATAGATAAGCTACCATTGCCTGAGCTAGTTTATTTCCATTATGCATGTAAACAATTTTTAGTACTTTGTTATTAATGGATTGAAGTTTTGTTTTCTTTGTATCTTTGTGTTTTTGTTTATATCTATATTTCATTTTGTTCCTTCATAAATTTGTATCAGTATGTTCACTGATGCAGGAGGTAGATTGTAATTTTCCTGTCCCCCTACCCAGGTGTCCAAACCACTTCCTGTAAACCACAACAGTCTAGGTGTCCAAACCACTTCTTGTAAACCACAACATTCTAGAGGTTATCTGTTGTTATAAGCCTCCAGTTCGATTTTGTCAATAAAGATGTGGAAAAAGTTGAAAGATATTTTAGACCCTATCCATCCCATGCTTTTGGCATGGCAATTTTATCCCATGGGAGAGTGTTTTCCTCCTTATTTCCTGCCCATAGGAACCTCCCACACATTTTTTTACATCCTAAAGAATGCCTTTCAGGACCCATGTGAGAGTTGTCCAATATACAATAATGGATTCAATCATTAATTTTATCAACAATAAATGGCCTGCTCTCAATAGCTTGTTAGCGCTTCGTAAATTTCCCTAGATTGAGGATAGAAAATCCAGAGGTAACCACAAACCACTTTTAGGCTAGAATCTAGCCCTTCTAGCCTTGGAGACGGCTCTCTCACTTAGGTTGTCTAACTAGTCTAATATTAGGCTAGGTATAATGCTCAATAAGGTTTTATTTTCAAAGGTTTGCTGGTAAGAAAGGAGATAGCTCCATTGGGCATGGAGTCATGTCAAATTGATTATTTGTCTAGTCATAAGATGGAGAGAAAGGGTTTTTCCACAGAGGAAAGGTAGGCAACCTTGGTGATGGAATTAATTGATTGTAGGAGGGTGACTGTGAGAAAAAATGAAAACAACACCAAGATTATCAAACTGTAGATAAATTATAAATGTTGTTTTAAGAAGAAAACATAGATCACTTGGTAAAAATAAGTCAGAACACCTTTAAGATTAATTTTGAGCTAAACATCTGGTTCTTCCAATCATGAAGACATACATTCAAGAGATGTAAAACATAAGACAAACGTACAACATGAAAGAAGCACAACACCACCATGATCTGACATGGGAATCCCTACAAATCACCTTTAGTCTTTCATTCACTAGCAAATTTTTTAGAAAATACAATGCACACAAAGTCTCTTTCTCTCCAAACTAACCAACCCAACCCCTTTTACATTCATCTGCATATGTTTTATATATTTACAATGATAATATTAAATCCCAAATTAGTGGACTTGGAATTTCTAAATAGAGAGATTAGTTGCTGGAAATAAAATCATGAAAATAAACCTAAAATAATTTTGTTATAGTGGAGTCTCGAATAGCTAAGAGTTGGAGTATTCGAATTGGAAAAGGTTTCCAAGTGTTTTTGAGTAGTTTGAGGTTGATGAAGCTTATCATCTAAATTTGGAAACTGATGGCTACTCATCCATATGACTACTAGTCTTCTGCCCAGAAACTAAGGGTCAAGTTTGACTCATTAACTACAACATAACAACCTGATAAACAAATCTTTGCATCCCTATCATAATGATTCTTGAATCCTAAATTCGATGTAGATGATCTGGCACACATGCTGACCTGTTCTCATTGATATGGAGTCATTCTAGGTGCTTTGTCACAGTTGCGCAGCATGGAAATGGAATTTCGCTACACAACTGAAAACTTCAAATCTTATGCAACATACTTGTGCAACGAGTGCCTAGCTTTAAGGAATATCGAATCTCCAAGTCATTAAAATGATATATTCAAAACCTCTCATAGTATCCTATTCAATTACGACGTTGATGGTGATGCCTTACACATGTTCAAGCTCTAGCTTTGATAAATTTTGGCACAAATATTCTGTTGCTTCTTGGGATTAAGTTTGTTTCACAACATCATAAATTATTCCAAGGACGTATTCTACTTTATTTATAAAACCTATGCATTTTTCCTTACCATCTAATCTTATTTTTAGGTACCACAAATGTCTGAGAGTATTTTGCTTGTCTCCAGCCTTATTTGTTATTGACAGTAGGCTTTTTGACTTCTCACACCGCCTATCAATGACCTCAAGTTGTTTATGAATCCTATCCAATGTCCAATGCAGATGCAACATATTGTAATCTGATTGTGAAACACTTGTTAAGGAAATTGGTAACAAATATATTTTTCATCCTCAATATGTTCTTGTTTATCGATTCGAAGGTATCAAGCTCTTTTTTCCTTTGCAGCATTTAACACCCATATATGCAATTGTGGCATACTCTGGCCAATATGAAACCCTTGAGCTCATCAACAAGAAAAAAAACCTAGTCCTTCATAAAACTAACAAAGTGACGTGCCCAACTTTCGAATTATCTTTACCAGCATTTGACAAATTTCATTTTTTGCAATTATTATTGCTAGATTTCTTGATGTCTCCATGGAACATACTTCATTTGGTACTGTGGAGATGTTCAATTTGTTGTCAGTGTACTTATGAATTGGTGTCCTGGGCACTTGCATTGGAAATGGAATCAATATTATCATTGTTAATCTCAAGACCAAGATTCAAACAATATATCATTGCCAGATTTAACTTCTACCCTGATCCTTGGTTTACATCACCATGATTCTGAATGAAAATTGCAAATGATAATATTAAAACCTTCAATGCAAAAACTCTGTAGAACCACTGCACTATTTTATTACAATTACTACAACCATAAAAACAAAATACAACAAATTTTGGCCACGTAAACTCGCTCAAAAGACGCATGTCTGGAAGCGCAACACCGACATTGCGCAAACTCCAACTTCTTCATAAATGCAGAAGCACAGTGCAAAAGGGAAGGCTTGATGGTTTATATGTTTTCAGTCACCTCCTAAGCTGATTGATGGCTCAAACACCTGAAAATAAACTTGCATATGGACACTTTCCCCTTTAGAAGCTTTCCTTTTGATCCAAATTGGATACATAAAGAATGATTAAATAGAGCCATGGTTGTACCAGGACAGGACATAATTCAAAGGATTTAAAACAGCGATCAAAAACACCTCTAAACCAGTGGCAATGGAAACCAGCATGGAACGATGAGGACCTCGGTCAAAGCGCGCTGACTCAAGCCCATGGAGACTGCGCAGGAGGCAAAATTAGCCCCTGGGAGGCCCGGATCGGGAAACAGAGGCAGTATTTTATGCATGATTATCGCGCATCACTGGGCAAAAAACCTCAAATTGGAGAAGCCCCAAGCACTCGGTCGCATGAGAGCTGGGAAAACTGTGGGATAAAAGGCTAAGAGCTAACGGCGGGACCCGCTCCAAAACCGGTGGTATTGATCGGGGGAGTCCATGGGCGGTAAGCAGTTTTGAAGGAAAAGGAGCGATTCCACTCAGTGCCTGACACGTGGCAAGTTTAGGAGAGAGAAAACCATTGCTCATCGCATGTTAAAAGTTGAGGTAGTCAACCGCGTGGGACGAGCGAATGGTGTCAGATCTGGGGGCTCCAGATCTAACGGCTGAGATCATGCCCGATGGAGAAGACAGAATTGACGAGGAATAAGCTGCGATTTAGAAGAATTTGAAGTCCGAATTGACTGCCACAGTGGCAAATGGATCATTCCATAACGTAACGGAAGAAACAAACCGACGAGGCACGCTGGCGCAGTTCACAGGAGGACAAGTGGCCATCCCTATGAGTCTGATGATGACGCTGAGAACAGGGAACTCCAAGCGCAGCTGCAAGCAGGCAAATCGATGGAGACGAAAGAGGAAACAAGCCGCCATGAGCTCGAATGGTTTTAAGCCATGAATAGAGAACAAAAAAGACATATAGAGACAGAGAGAGTCGAGAACTGAAAGATGGAACACCGAAGACAAAAGACAGAGAAGAGAAGAACCAGTGAAGTAAAAAGCAGAAAGAAGATAGAGGGCCAAGCTGACCGAAGGCAGCGTCAAGCACTCGAGAGCTTGAGAGATTCAAGCCATCCTTGAGAGGATTTGTCAGACTAGAGAGGTCAAAGAGATGGCAAGGAAAAGAGTCTGTGTACTCCAGTGGCTTGGGGAATCTAAGAACCACCTTGCCAAGCCAATCTATTTTAGGAGACTCATATTGAGCTCCTTCATTGTAATTCTCTACTTCGAGACACAATAAAAGAAGGCCACCACTAAGAGCTGGACCGGAGATGTAGCCCTGGAGGATAGGGTGAACTCCTTATTAAATTCTTGTGTTCTTTTATTTGCTTACTGTGTTTCTCTGTTGTTTTCCATTTCAAGTGTCTGTGTATTTGCAATCTAATCAATCCGTTGCTTAAATAACATAGGGACCCACACCAACATATGAGTCTATAATACCTTCATTTAATAAATCTTTAACTGAGGTCACTCACAGGGTGATTATCAGATCAAGTGGTATCAGAGCTCTAGGCTGTAAGGTTAGACAAGCTTGTGTTGGTTTAGTTGTTGAATGCTCACTAGATCAAAGCTCAAATTAAGATAAGGAGAGTTGGTTGAAATTAATCCTGAAATTGGGAGAGTCTATCCTCGGAAGACAATGTGAGAGGAATGTTCTATGGGGCCAGACCCTCAATTCATAGAGAGTTTCCTAGCTATAAAGTCTATGGTGGAAGAAATGTATCGGGACTTTAGAAAGCATAAGGATGAAGATTCATCAGGTTCTAAACAAGATAAAGAAGAATATGAGTCTCATTCCCATGACCACTCAAAAGGAAAAGGGAAAGAGGAAATCTTTCTCACACCTCTTAATAGCCCTGTGCATAATAAGAAAGCATCTTCGATCAAGCTAGATGTTAAATTTGACTTCCCTATATATGATGGAGAGATAAATGCTGAAAAGTTGGACAATTGGATTAGACAAATTGATGTGTATTGCAGAGTGCAAAACATTGACTCAGACAAGAGCAAAATTCAGCTGGCAAGCTTACGCCTAGGAGGCACTACCTTGGTTTGGTGGGAAGGCAGAACCCAAGTTGACATGAAAAGACATGGTAAGACTATCTCTATCTGGAGTGACTTTGTTTCTATAATCAAGAAGTAGTTCTATCCATTGGCCTACATGCAACAAGCCATGATGAGTTGGTAAACTCTTCGGTAGTTGAAAGGGGAAAGTGTGCAAGGGTACACTCAAGAATTTAGAAAGAGAGCATTGATTCTAGGGATCTCATTAGACTCACCAAAGACTCTTTTGAAGTACATTGGTGGTCTACACAACTACATGAGGCATACCATCCTCATGTTGAATCCCACTAGTATAGATGAGGTATCTATACAAGCTACTCATATAGAAGCTAGAGGAAAGAATGGAAATCCAGAAGTTGGGGGACCGTCCCAACCCACTGCAAGCAAGAGCAAGGAGAAAAGAAAGCAGAAGTGGAAAGCAAGGAAGGCTAACGCTTCACAGAAAGGCAAAGCTTCATGCACCTGCTGTAAAAAGGATCGTGATGATGAACATTGTTGGATTCTACATCCAGAGATGATACCTAAGAAGTCCGAGGGCAAGAAGAAGAATATTGTTGCAACTATTCGGAGAGAGCTAGGGTCAGACTCGAGAGATGAAACAACCATTGCAGCCATAGGTATAAAAGGTAAGAATTCTGAAGCATATACTAGTAATTCTGCTCAAACTATTATTGATGAAGAACATGAGAGAAAAAGACATGAGCTTTTCCATATTTGAGTTATTTCCAGACATCAAAAGATTGATACTTTGTTTGATAGTGGCTCACAAGTAAATTTGATTTCTGAAGCAATTGTAAAGAAATTGACATTAGCAACTACACCTCACAAGAAACCATACCCATTAGGATGGTTGAATGATAAAGCACAGCTACAAGTGACTAGACAGTGCAAACTCAAGTTTTCTTTTGGGTCAGCATTTGTAGATGAGGTTGAGTTAGACATAATTCCTTTGGATATATGTGGAATTGCTTTAGGAAGTCCTTACTTGTATGATAGAAAAGCTAATTTCTATAGATCTGAGAACAAGTATCTACTTGTAGAATTGAGGCTTTTGTGATCCATAACAATTATAAGAAGAGTTTCAGCGTAAATCACATGTAAAGATTCACATTTCAAAACGCGTCGACAAAGGTTTTCTACATGTGATTTACACCGAAACTCTTCTTATAAGTATCTACTTGTTAAAGATGGAATCCAATACTTTGTGAGAGCTCACAAACTCAAGAATAATTACACTCTCATAAATTTACGGCAGATGAAAAGAATGATAAATTCATGCAAACAATTCTTACTAATGGTTGTAAAGGAAACGAAACTTGATAAAACCAATGTATTTGAGGGCTGTAATGCTAAGCAACAAGCTGATATAGAAAAGATTGTTTTAGAGTATGATGTCCTGTTTCAAGAACCTAAAGGTTTGCCACCCAAAAAGGAAATAGTACATGATATTATTTTGCAGCAAGATGTTCCATTGCCTAACATTGGAATGTACATGTCGTTTGCTTTAGAGAATGCAGAAATCAAGAAGCAGGTGTAGGAGTTGCTCGAGAAGGGGTTCATCAAGCCTAGCACATCACCATGTGGGTCACCAATTGTTTTGGTGAGAAAGAAAGATGGCTCGTGGAGAATGTGCATTGACTACCGAGCACTGAATAAGATAACAATCAAAAATCGCTATCCCCTTCCTCGCATAGATGATCTTTTAGATCAATTAAAGGAAGCTGTCTATTTCACCAAGCTGGATTTGCATAGTGGATACCATTAGGTCAGAGTTGCAGAGCAAGATGCATGGAAGACTACTTTCAAAACCAAGCAGGGATTGTATGAGTGGTTGGTTATGCCTTTTGGCTTGACCAATGCCCCTGCTACTTTCATGAGATTAATGAATAATGTACTCAGGCCTTTTCTTGATGATTTTGTTATTATGTATCTAGATGACATTCTGATTTTTAGTAAAACGTGGGAAGAACACTTAAAGCATGTTAAGCAGACATTAGATGTTTTGAAAAGAGAAAAAATTTATGTTAAACTCTCAAAATGTGAATTTGGCAAAACATCTGTAAATTATTTGGATCATATAGTAGGGGGTGGTGAATTGAAAATAGATCCCTCTAAAGTGGCAGTCATTGTAAATTGGCCTAAACCCAAGTTTGTTATAGAAGTGAGAAGATTCTTAGGAGGAGCACAATATTGGAGGAAGTTCATTTCTAACTTTTCCTTAATTGAAACTCCCTTACATGCCTTGACAGAATTGAACAAGGTGTTTTAGTGGGGAGGCAAACATCAGAAAGCCTTCGACACCTTGAAAGAAAAGATTAGTACAACACCTGTACTAGCACTGCTTGATCTACAAAGACCGTTTGAGATCCAAACAGATGCCAGTGACTATGCCATGGGAGCAGTGTTGACACAGCACGGTAAACCCATATGTTATCATTATGAGACTTTTAATCTTGCAGTAGTTAATTATCATACATATGATAAAGAATTGTATGCATTAGTTCAGAGTGTGAAAAAGTGGAAACATTACTTAATGGGAAAGAGATAGTAATACATATTGATCATCAACCACTCCAATATCTACACTCCCAGACTAAGTTGCAACAATCAAGACACTACAAATGGATGGGTTTTCTACAACAATTTCATTTAGTCATCAGATATAAAAAGGGCATACATAACAAGGTTGTAGACATGTTATCTAGACCCATTATAAATGCATCTACTATACTTAAGCATAATTCTGTACTACATGAAAGTTACATTGAACAATATGCTCAAGATATAGACTTTAAAGATGTATATGCAACTTTGAGTTGAGGAAAAAGAGTAGAAGAATTGGATTATCATGTGAAGGACTGACTCTTATATCCTTTTGGGAAACTCTGCATTCCACAAACTAAGAGAGTAAAGATAATTAGAGAAGCACACACTTCTCTGATATCAGGTCACTTTGGGGTAAGTAAAACAGTTGCACAGCTGCAAAGATTTTTCTATTGGCCAAAAATGAATGAGACAGTTCCTAGATATGTAAGAGGGTGTATTTTGTGTGCTAAAAGCAAGCCCAACAATAGAAAACTAGGCTTGTACACTCCATTACCAATTCCTTCTCACCCTTGGGAAAGTGTTTCCATGGATTTTTTTGGGGGACTGCCTAAGTCTAGAAAAGGTCATGATTATCTGTATGTGGTTATGGATAAGTTCAACAAAATGTGTATTTTGATACCTTGTAATAAACAGATTACAACTAAACAAACTGCAAAACTATTCTTTGAACATGTATGGGTTCATTTTGGATTACCCACTTCTATTGTATCTGATCGAGACACTTGATTTGTGGGGAAGTTTTGGTCAAGTCCGTGGGAGTTGCTAGACACCCAATTGAAGAAAAGCACAGCTTTCCATCCACAAACCGATGACCAGATAGAAGTAGTTAACAGGACAGTGATCCAGTTACTCAGAGGATATTGCAGCAAACATCCTAAGCTTTGGGATGAACATCTGTGTTATGTGCAGCATGCTTACAACAGAGCAAAACACTCTTCTACACAGAGATCTCCTTTTGAAACCTGTTTTGGTTTCATATCAAGGTCTCCTTTGGATTTTGTCTTTAGTAAAGATACCATAGTTGATGGACACAGTGATGTGGACAAGGCAAGTAGGTTCATTGAACAGATCCAGGAGATCCACTAGGCAGTACGGGAACAACTGGAAAAGAGCCAAGCCAAATACAAGGCAAGGCATGACAAGCATCAGATGGAGCATAGTTTTCAAGTTGGAGACCAGGTATGGTTGTATATCAGCAAGGATAGGATGCAAGGTGAAGATAAAAAGCTAAAGCATATCAGGTATGGACCTTTTAGGATACTTGATAAGGTTGGTGAAAATTATTTTCGCCTTGATCTACCAACTTACATGCACATCTACTCAATTGTAAATGTAGATTTCTTGAGATTGTTTGAACCCTCAATGATTGAGGATCCTGAAGAGCAAAGTCAATTACCTTCTATTGATGACCTGCTACCTGAATATCTTAATGAATTGCAGGAAGACACAATCTTGGATTGGAAGGTGAGGACACCACACAAATGAGATGTTGAGTACCTCAGAATTGGACTCAAAGGTTCGAAGTCGAGCAGTGCAAAGTGGATTGAGATTGGGCAAGTGAGACAGCAATACCCTCACTTACTCTATGCTTGAAAGAAAACCAACTTTTGGTGGTCCAAAAGCTTTTCAGTGGGAAGGCCGTGATCCGAATTGGATCCATAAAGAATGATTAAACAGAAACATGGTTGTACCAAGATAGGACAGACTTCAAAGGATTTAAAATAGCGATCAAAAACACCTCTAAACCAGTGGCAATGGAAACCAGCATGGAACGACGAGGACCTTGGTCAAAGCACGCTGACCGAGGCCCATGGAGACTGCGCAAGAGGCAAATTTAGCCCCTAGGAGGCCCGGATCGGGAAACAGAGGCAGTTTTTGATGCACGATTGGGCGAAAAACCTCAAATTTGAGAAGCCCCGAGTGCTCGGTCACATGAGAGCCAGGAAAACTATGGGATAAAAGGCTAAGAGCTAACGGTGGGACCTGCTCCAAAACCGGTGGTATTGATCTGGGGTGTCCATAGGTGGTAAGAATTTTGAAGGAAAAGGAGCGATTCCACTCAATGCCTAACGCGTGGCAAGCGAAGGAGAGAGAAAACTGCCGCTCATAATGCGTTAACTATCGAGCTAGTCAACCACATAGGATGAGCGCATGGCATCGGGTCTGGGGGCTCCAGATCTAATGGGAAAAAAACCTCAAATTGGAGAAGCCCCGAGCGCTCGGTCGCATGAGAGCCGGGAAAACTGTGGGATAAAAGGCTAAGAGCTAATGGTGGGACCCGCTCCAAAACCGGTCGTATTGATCGGGGGTGTCCATGGGTGGTAAGCAGTTTGAAGGAAAAGGAGCGATTCCACTCAGCGCCTAACGTGTGGCAATCGGAGGAGAGAGAAAACCGCCGCTCATCGTGCGTTAAATATCGAGCTAGTCAACCGCGTAGGATGAGTGAATGGCACCAGATCTAACGGGCGAAAAACCTAAAATTGGAGAAGCCCCGAGCGCTCGATCGCATGAGTGCTGGGAAAACTGTGGGATAAAAGGCTAAGAGCTAACAGTGGGACCCGCTCCAAAACCAGTGGTATTGATCGGGGGCGTCCATGATGGTAAGCAGTTTGAAGGAAAAGGAGTGATTCCACTCAGCACCTAACGCGTGGCAAGTGGAGGAGAGAGAAAATTGCCGCTCATCGTGTGTTAACTATCGAGCTAGTCAACCACGTAGGACGAGGGAATGGCATTGGATCTGGGGGCTCCAGATCTAATGGCTGAGATCGTGCCCGATGGAGAAGACGAAATTGACGAGGAATAAGCTGTGATTTAGAAGAATTTGAAGTCTGAATTGACCACGACGGAGGCAAATGGATCATTCCATAACGTAATGGAAGAAACAAACCGACGAGGCAAGCTGGCATAGTTCGCAGGAGGACAAGTGACCATCCCTGTGAGTATGATGATGATGCCGAGAATAGGGAACTCCAAGTGTAGTTGCAAGTAGGTGAATCGACGGAGGCAGTAGAGGAAATGAACCGCCTTGAGCTTGAATGGTTTTAAGCCATGAACAAAGAATAGAAAAGACATATAGAGATAGAGAGAGTCGGGAACTGAAAGACGAAACACCGAAGACAGAAGACAGAGAAGAGAAGAACCAATGAAGCAAAAAGTAGAAAGAAGACAGAGGGCCGAGTTGACTAAAGGAAGTGTTGAGCACTCGAGAGCTTGAGAGATTCAAGCCATCCCTGAGAGGATCTGTTAGACTAGATAGGTCAAAGAGCTAGCAAGGAAAATAGTTTGTGTACTCCAGTGGCTTGGGGAATCCAAGAACCACCCTGCCAAGCC